>JAAMPD010000889.1:0-34074 GCA_025266255.1 Trissolcus basalis
GTCTCTGTAGGATTATAATATAAAATGAAATATATTTTTGTCCACGAGGGATTAAATAAGATGTCTTTTTCAGTAAACGTGAATACTTTTACAAAAACGTGAACACACGGAGGATCGTGAACTTTCAAAGGAAAGGGCGTACGTTAAATTGGGCGGCCTGCAAAATTTCCATAAACGGTGCAAGGTGTGGCTTTAAAGCACAAATTTCGTTAACTGTCGATCGCCGATCGGTCCACTTGTGAGGCCGTCTAAATGCACAGTAATAAAGCCGCAGCCGTCATAAAACGACTTGAAGACAAGCGCGGCTCGAGGAAACTCGCTTCCATCAATCACAATTGCCGGCTCGCACGTTCCTTAATTTGTAGTCTCTGTGTCTCAGTGTATATTTATCCGGATCCTGCGATCCTTCTTTTTTCGCTGAAACGAATGTTAAAAATTTGAATTGCATCTTAAACAGTCCTCGTACGCTGCGACTAGGACATTCTTTATTTTCTATTTTTATATATTAAAAAAAGTTTTCAAGGTTTGTTTATCATGCGAATTGATAAGAAGACTCGTGATAAATCGAATGCGGATTGCAAAAAAAAGACATGCCGATTGATTGGAATGAATTATCAGAGTCATTAGCATAGTTCATTGTTTGGAAAGATGAAAAGTTATTCCGCGCTATTTGACGGTGTCCGTGGCAACTTATTATCGTCATTCAGTGGCCTGTGAGAATCACAAGCCGGTACTGTTGTCAGGAAAGCGATCCGTTTTGCACGTTCAAGGATGAAAAAAAAACTACAGAAAAATGTATTGATTTATTCCAAGCCGTTTTTGTCAACAAATTTTTTTCATTCGTATTTGTAACAACGGTCCTTCCATTTTGATCTATCAAAAAGTCATAAATTTTCACTTGTCATATTCATTGCTTTCGATCTGAATTTAATATTCAGGTGCAAAAACTAGTTTAACATCGACAAAAGTTATGTAAATTCGATGCACTCTTCAAGAAAATTAATCTCGGAATTCAATATCACACATATTTCCACGTCGTTGCACAACTTTCCTGCAGACTGCATACCGCCAGTTGATATTTGCCTTTGGTAAACTTTTATGAATGATTTTTTCCTTGTCATCGAGAATGAATAAAAGGAAACGCGTGTTGAAGATATTTTTTTTTTTGCACACGAGTTCACCACGACGGTTGCGCACCTACGACCAACTCGCACCCTTCAATTCATTTCCTTCTTTTCGCTTTCGAAAATTTCATTTATCCTGATTCCACAACAGACCCACGTAAAAATTTGAAAGCTCGCAGTCTACTCTCTCGTTGGATAATTATCGTTGACTATTTTCATCCTCGTGTATTATGTAATTGCACACATGTCACCTTCGAAACAAATGAAAAACTTCGACTAATTCGAACGCGGTAATTACTTCTCGGAAACGAGTCGTTTCAAGAGTCTATTTATTTACAAACAATTAAAAGCAACACATTCATCTCGCGAGCCGAGTTGGCTCTCAATTTGCATGCATTAGATTCGCAAAAATGACTCTGGAAAGTGCACGCTATGAGACAAATCACTTACGCAAATGACTTATAACCAACAAAAGAGTAGCTCACAGGTGATTGATCGTCCGTTTATTTTTCTTCCTTTTTTTCAATTTTAATAATAATTGCAAAACACAAATGCATCCGTCATTTTTATCGTTGGGCGTGAGAATTGTTAGTCAGTACCCACGTAGTTTGAAAAGGTTAAACCAACTGCGACAGCTGGTCTTTGTGACATTTTCCTATTGAAACAATGAAATAAAAAAAAACGATTCGGCATTTAACAAGCGTGACTTAAATATAAACATTCTAGAACGAGAAGGAAAATGAATGTCATTGAAGAATGCTAGTTTTGTTTATACATTTTGTACTTCTGCAAGTTATGCGTGTTTTTACACGATGAAAAATCGGAATACAAAGTTGAAGTTGGATCTGTCGCGGTGTAAGTTGCAGTTTTGAGATGTATGGTACGAGAGCAATATTGAATGACTGTTGGTATCAAGATCATGGTCTCAATCAACTAAACAGGTGGATTAGCCTCAACCGATGGCAGAAAACGGCCTGAAACGTGGGCGCCGATAAACATGCTGTGTTATTGTTCGCACATGTAAGAACCCTCGCGAAAAAAGGATTCAATTGCGCTTGCACATTTAGTTGAGGCGTAGGCGATAATGATGACGCACATATCTTGCCCATAATACCTTACGCCTCTTATGTTACTGCATAAAATAATAAAAAAAAATCGCGCGATACAGGATGTAACACAATCGAGGCGCTGCGATACCATTTTTCAAAATCCTTTTGTACATTGAGATACATCTCGGATACGCACTCTTTGACATCGATGCACATCTTGCATTTCTTTTCTTCTGTTCTCATTTCTTCTCTTTCATCTTTTCAGAACACGATTCTTATCGTTCGAACAGAACTGCAAAATTTTGTCTGAATTTCAGAAACTTTGAAATGAAGGAACAAAAGATAAAAAAAAGGAATCTCTATGAAGGAAAGTCAAGCAACTTTCCAGTTAATAGGCGAAGGCTGATCAACATATTTTGATCGAAATCTAAAATGCATCATCCAAGTCGGGACAAAAAGCAGACCAAACGCACTTGCATCGGACGCTGGACTGTCGCTATCGCGGTTTCACTTCTGCATGCACAGTTTCTATTTATCAAGTTGCGTATCGTGTCGCACGACTTACGATTTATTACCGTCATAGTGCAGCCCTGAACTTTTCATACGCGTAACTTTTTTCACCCGATACAGCGGTGCATTAGCGCATCGACGTACAGCTATTCAGGACAATTGTTATATTGGCTGATGCAAAATGGCGGCACTGCAAAATGATTCAACCTGAGCTTGGATTTACGATAGGGGTGTGTCCCATCCGATATTCAACAGTATCTTCTCGTTAATCTTGACGTATTGAGTTCGCACGATCGGTACCATTTTTCATTCGACGTTGTTCAGCGAAACACCGCGCCGATTATTAAAAATAATACGAATTCGAATAATTGATACAAATCGACTGACAGAAAAAAACTAAATTCATCAACCCCAATTTTCATCTGTTTTTTTTTCGATAAAACAATTCGTAAATTAATTTTTGTTTCCCTGTTTTTTATTTCAATTGTCTAGTACAGTTTTTTATTTTTTTTTCTCATTTTTTGAACTTAAAATAAAAGTTGACAAACATTTTTTTTGATGCGGTTTTATCAGCCCCGGGTTAAACGTCGTTTAGGGTGTGAAACGTAGCAGTTGACGAATTAATTGTAACCCATTCTCAATCACTTTCACAAACGCACGTACTTATCTACTTGGCATTAATTACAATTTAGTTTAACGAGAAACTATTTAAATAGAGCACGTAGCATGCAGTTGACATGCATAAGTAAAGCGCAAACAAGACCGTTGAAATCAATTAACGAATACTAAATGGATTGCAATAATTCAAGAAACCACAAGCGTCGCGGTTGTTATTCATTTTCACGCTACATTACAGCCCGCAAGATGATGCATTTCAGGGTTCGAATAAAATTGCAACGGTGCCTGCAAATCATGTTACGAACAATTTTGCAAAAAATGAACGAAAAAAAAGGAACAAAGTGCGCTACAAGAGATGGATGAATTTGTACGAATTGTGGATGCTGCAATTTTTCGACGAGCCCCGTTATCCATCGGGCGTACATCCGAGGGCAGAGTCGATGCTTCAAGATCGGTTTCGTGATCGTTGGAAGGCGTTCGTGATCCTTGTGATCTCTCGCGTGCCGTGTTTTCCACAATAAAGACATCGGCTGTCGTGTGTTCTGGGAAATCACCGAGTGATCAGTCCGCCGTTCAATGGAACAACCAATAAGATAAATGTGGCGATCGAACTGGCTTTTCGAACTTCGCAAAGACGTCGATCTTTGTGGGCACGCCGATTACGAAACAAATGTACAAGATAGAATCTTAATGAGCGTAATGTTGGCTCGTAATTAGACACTGAATACAAGTGGCATGAGTTATTTACGTCGCTTATTGTTTTTCAGAGTTATTAAATCATGTGATTATTGATTCTAATGTTAATATTAATTAGCGTGTTACAGTTATGGTTTTACAATGAACAAAAAAAAAATATTATCGGCAAAATGATCAATGGAAATCAATTGTACAGCGTTATTTTTATGTGACCTGCTAGTTCGTTGACTGGTGCACAAAAATGAGAAATTCAGATGAGAAATATTTTTTAAGCAAGCATGTTACATCAGACTGTATTACGACTGGAATTTTTTTTTTTTTTGCAACTGTCAGCAGTTGTACGACATTTTTTAAATTATTTACAAACATGTAACCAATACAATCCACAATCGTTGAAATTGATGAAATTTCGCAAAAAATGAAGCAAAAAATGTGATATGACAAATCTGACGATTGGATCACTGAGAAAAATTTACTTCGTTGAATTTTTTTACTGGTTTTTACTTTGTGAAATTTTATTTATCGGTTAATTTTGACACGAATTAAAGATACTAAAATGTTTTTAACAAAATAAATAAGAAAAATTCTATATGTTATGTGTCAACTGATTATTTGGCTTTGTCAAAAAATTATAATTCGAATATTACTATAAATTTCCAAATTGACATGATTCAGTCCAAGATTTGACTAGAAAACAAAATCTTATTTTCTATCAAAAAATACCGATTTTTTTGTCGGCGATATAAAAGTTCCCCGATGAAACGATGATAATATAAATTTTCCTAATAAAAAGCGTAATTCTTTAAATTAGTTTTAAATTATCGATTTGTTGGTAAAAAATAGTTGAAGGAAGTTGTATTGCGGTGCGTAGGACGTCCCGCAGAACTCTCGAAGATCGGCCAATTTATCACGGAGTTACGAACGTGTCCATTTTTTCAGTAATTACGAATGGGCAGATTCAAGTTCGTGGGTGGTAATGGTAGCCTGGCTTAAACGCTATTAACTTCACAGTCAGCGGCGGTTGAAGAAGGCCAGAAAACAACGGCGCATGATGATACCACACGATTTCTTCGGGTGACAACGCTTGTATTGTTTCGGACGTCACGCGTGAATCGACAAGAAATCGTTGGGCAATCGTTGTAGTGAAACTTCCCAGCTCGATATCGAGTTGCACATCGCATTCATTGTGAAATTAAACGTCGCTTATTCAACGTAATCCGATCATAAGATCTTTCGATAACCAGTTTCGGTTTTTGATTTAATCCGAAAAAAATTCAAGTTGAAAGTTGCGCGACTAAGTTTTATCAATTAGCCATATAAGAGCGAGTCGATGAACGAGGCGCATGCAGATCTATTGACTCGGTCGTCAACATGTGCAGGCCAATCGACCGATTAATTATATGAGGAAGCGAGACCTGCAATTATAGACACTCCTTTAAGACCGCCGGTCCTCCGGTAACATAATTATCGTCGCTACGGAATTCCGAACATCAAATTTGAGCGACGATCAAAACTTGCATCGCTCTTGATTACACACTTGTTAAATAATGAATTTCGCCATTTCCCTCTCGTCACTGTAATTTTGTAACTTTGATTTTAGCACAAACCAGGAGTGGTAATTTTTATTTTTCCATCTTGAAAATTTGGTTTACAAAATTACAACGGATGATATATTGAAAGTTGAAAGATTCACGGACGTCAACAGATGGAAAAAAATGGAACGAAGAAAAAGTTGTATCGGATGCAAAAGAAAGCCAGAACTAAGGTCAAGCGTTCTTGAACTTCGTTTGTCTAGAAAATATTGATCACGATAAATCAACGCGCGAAAAATAAAGCAAAAGAATGTTCAATGAATGCGCGGCCGCGATGACGATCGTTCCATTCACAAAAGTTCCTCTGGGGCAGACCGAGGGACGAAGTCAGGCGTCTCTTCTTGCTCGTGACGAAAACTGGTTTCGCCATCGGATCGCCATTGACTTTTAAATCGCACCGACTTTCAGTAAGCGGTGCAAGTACGGATATACATTTCGATACGACGCGCGTTCCAGTGACTTTCCTGCCGATGTAACACTTCGACGCATAAAAATCCCCGACGGACAGATAACTTTAATACGCTAATTTCGGACGTTTTATTCGCAATTCCGACGTTTTTATTCGATGCTTTCCATTAATTAAAAACGAGTTTTTTAGATCGTCATAAAGCGGAGTGTTGAAACTGTCAAGTTTCAACTTTTAACGTTTTATAAAGACGGGACAAAGTTTGGTGTTTTGTTGGTACTTGAAACTGTATTTGAAAATAAAATGTTTGTATTATTTTTTTCGAATTAAAATAATCAGTAAGAAAATCTTTTCGAAAGCATGAGGAATGAGATAGTGTTTTCAAAAAGTCATAAAAAGCAAGTTGCCTTGAGGGTGTTATTAAAATATTGTACTATCAAACACTTGCTCAAAGAGATTACAACCTATTAAGTGTAAAGAATTATCTGGCTGGAATAAATTACTTGGAGTTAGATAGAAAATATAATCACTCTTTAAATTTAGTTACAAGCAATTTGAGTGAGATGACGTATCTATTAAGCATGATTGGACTGAACCTTTTATCTAAACACAAAATGGTGAAATATCGCATCATTAAATGAAAACATTGGTGTAAACATTAAAAATCCTCTCAAATATCTTACGACTCACTTACATAAAACTGCGCAGAGAAACCATGAGAATAATGTTCAATAATTCTTCATAGTTCACTTTATCCGTGCCAGTGTGTTAAAATAAAAGTAAAGTTCAGGTCGTGAAAAGTTTTTGCAATCCAGATATCGAATTCGCGATACAAAATTGATACCATGATCCAAACAAATTTACTGTTCAATTTTTTGCATCAAAACAAATTAATATCATTTTTATTGCGAAATTTTAACTGTTCATAAAATGAAATTTAACATTCTTTCAGATAAAAATTCACGACGAAAGTTATTACCAAATTTGGTCAATTTGATAACAGTCTTCAGAAAAATGTGAACTGCATTCTCAATTTGAGTAATTAAAATTTTTTTTTTTTTTAATGAAGAAGAAGAAGCTTTTTTACCTGTTCTGTTATTCGAACAAAAAATGTTGTCTTACTTATATTGTTGAGTTAATAAACCCGTTACAGAGAAAGAAATATCTTTCTGTTGGTTGATCCGATATTCAGTTTTTCCGGTTGCATTGGCATGTTACAAGGCGTCTTGTTTATACGATCAGAATAAATTACAAAATCGAAAGAGTCGTATTTATTCGTCCCTTTCTTCTCGCGACTAGACAAGTATTGTGTGTCGCGTAACGCGCAATTTCCCAACAGACCGCTTCACACGCGATCCTAAATAAATTATCGGGAGAAAATCTCTTCTTACAGAGGGCGGTCTACATAAATTTTTGTTAGTCGATCCCAATCGTGGTTTGCTCTTTTCTGTGAAACAAATTGTCGGTTCATTTCCGCTAATACCACACAGTCAATTTTTTTTTTGAAAACTCCATAAATTAGAATTCAACCTTAATAATTAACCTTAGTTGCAAAAATAAACATCTCTGTCATAGGAGTGTGCATTTTTTTTTGTATAACTCATTCAATTACAGTACTTAATTATTTTTGCAATTTTTTGTTGTTATCGCAAATAGGATCGAGAACTGGAAACAGTGACACAGATTGATTTGGATTATTATTGAGAAACAAGTGCTTGTGTATATGATTAATTTTCAATTATTCAAATATATTTGCGATATCTGACGTTTGCTGATACGGCTGATTTATAGGTTCACTTTAACTTTAAATGCACGCATGGTGTTAAATGGATAGTTATTGATGAATAAGTGCAAACAAAGATTAATTGGTATTTTCTCGTTTGACGATGGCCAAGTGTGATGAAAGATTGAAGAACTTTAATGATTGTTTACTTTTACTTATTCACCTCCAATGTGTAATAAAATTACATAAAAAATTTCAACCCAAACTTACATCACAACACAACGATTAAATTTACACTTAACAATTCTGTATATTAATAGTCTGCACTGCATGTTTTTGAGGAAAAATCGTCAATGCAATGTGTACCCGGAATAGGCGAGTTTGCTCCAGGGATCACAGTGACGAATTGCACAACGTTGGTGTAAAACCGGTAGCCAGAGGAGTTCGCCACTCAGACAATTAGCTAATGTTTAAAATTCAAAATTGAATATTGAAATAGGAAATAGATAGTTCAGCTTTATTATTATATATTGATAATAACATTATTTTTTACATTTGTAATAGAATATTTCGAAATTCATTTTATGAAAGATCAATTTTTTATGAAACTAAATAATATATTTCTACTTTTGCCAAATGTTTAAATATTCAAACAGGTACATTGAACAAAAATTCTACTAAAAATTCTATTCTATCATTTAGTTCTTACATAAAAATTTACTGCACTGTACAGTATATAAAAAACAAATCTAAAATTCGTGAAAATTATTGATTTAAACTTACAGCAACTTTCGATGAATGAGCATAAAAAATTACTAAATTAATATTAATTTGTTATGCTCATTCATCAAAGCTCATTCATCATATACTGTACAGTTCAGTAAATTTTGATATAATTTTGTTTCCCCGCGTACAATTTAAATTCGTAGGTATCAAAGTATTCAAATTTTGGAGCGACGCTAGCGCCACCATGTCATGACTTGCTGAAAAAAAGTTTGCTAAAGTTTGCTAATCGTCAGATCCCTGCTGATATATTATCTATCAAAACAAGGAACTGCCAGTCCAAATATAAACTGGTATGGAACGATATTTCTATTTTCGTACGAAATCCTGTTCGGAAATGACTATGTCTTCATAGTCACGTCTTTGATCCGACTGCCAAGATTTTACAATTAAAGTAGTATGTATTTTTATACCACTTCATACGAGTAGCATTACCTCATAGCCCAGTTTCGCTATTCGCATGCTAATATTGTAATATGACTGGTATGATGTATTAAAATGAAAAATATTCGTAATAACTCGCAAATTTTTTGTAGGTTAAAAAATTTCACACCGACGACGACGTGCATTTAAATACTCCGAAGAATTCATTCGACGTTCGTCACTAGAAAGTCGAATTTTCTAAACGAAAGAAAGATATTCAAACGATTTTTCGTAGGTTATAATTTTGACACGATATAAATTGTGTCAATCGTTAACAAACGTTAACAAATGTGCATGTTTATCTGCGACAGAATTTACTGAATGGATTGATTGAAGTACTTATACGTACCGTATCATTTTCTCTCATAATCGCATTTGCGATTAAGCGAGCGAATAATATATAAAAGTGTCTAGCATTAAACGTCTGGTGAAAGAATTGTTGCTACGTCCAGCTGTAAGAGGCGTTTCAAATGCCATTATCCAGCGATGAGAAATCTGTCGCAAACTGGGCCCGAATCCGGTGTCGATCTGCTGCAGAATGTTTGACGCGATTCTTAGTCACGCTCTATCTCACTCCGCGCTCGCCAGTCGTAAATTCTAGCAATCATTCATTTAGAGCAGCGGATCTCGCTGGACACACCTTGCTGCTCGATGATGGCTAAATTATTTTCAATTTGCCTGCATTGTCAGTTCGCCAATAAGTGACACTTGTCTCTGTGCAAACAAACGAGTGCAATTAAAACCCCCATCCGATTTGATCGGCCGAGCCGATAAATTACCTGCCAATAGTTCAAGAACTCGCGGATTAGAAAAATCGTCGTTGGTAGTTGAAAGTTTGATTTATGCCTTGCCATAAAGTTTTCGGGTCAGGGGTCGTAAACCAATGGTGCAACGCATTTTATACTGTTTGTTGTCATTTAAATATATTTAAAAAAATAATTTTCCTGAGAGGGAAAAATTGTGCTGTTTGTTCGCATAAATGAACGTGACATAAATGGTACATAAACATAAGTAATATTCGTGAGGAGATATCATGTTTTATTTATGTTCACAACGTAGGTTGAAAGGAGAATTCTAACAATTTGAGGAAACTCCTCTGTCTCCTCGACTGTCACTCTTTTAAGTTAAAACATAAAACCAAAGATGCCATAATCATTCGATTAAGGATGTACTCTTGTCGGTAGTTGTTTTACTTACTAAAAACCAGTTTTCCATCTTACTTCGAACTAATGAAGTGCAATTAAATTTCTCCTCCATCTCCAATATTAAACAGGAACAAATGATACAGGTTTTTAATTTATATTGATAAATTGTACACATTTTTGTGATTTCAGATTTGTATTAAAACAATTTCAAACAAAAACAAAACATCAAATTTCTCATTGGTATAATTATTTCAAATCTGGTTAAATGTGACACTGTCAAAAATAAGTATTTTCAATTCATCTTAATTAGACTGATTGCAATTTTCTTTTTCAAAATAGCAAATTTGTATAGGTGTCACATTTAACCCAAGTTGTCACACTTACCCTGACGATTTCTACTTCGTCTTATTAAGTATGATAATTTATGCAGCGTCAGATAGGCGATTAACAAAGTATGATGAATCCCAAGAATTATCTAAGCGCCTGTGAAGACGAACCTTTTTGTTGACAGATTGCCAACTGACGTTATAAGATATCTTGATCTGTTTAGTCTACGCCAATGAAATTCATCCCGGCGTTGTTTCAGAAGGTTTAAAAATGCAAATCAAACATATATGGATAAGGATCCACCTACGTATTATCAGACGGGCGAAACTCGAACCGATCAGGTTTTGGCATGTGTTTGAATTCCGGTTGACCACTCGAATTCATACAACGCAAGAAGGAAATCGCTACTGTTCGATCTATAGCCTCACATTAGCAGACCACAATGCATTACGCACCAGAATGCATTTGCACAGATAACATCTCTGTATCTAAACCTTCTTATGCAACTGTGCCTACAATTGGCTAACATTTATTTGTCTTTATAAATACATCCTAAATCCGTAGTGGGCGATTGTTAGTCACCATGATGAACGAATAATGAAACATCAGTCTACAGTTCAGACGTACAAAGTTCTATTTTTACCTCAACCAAAATAAGTCAACAATTTTTATGATAAGCCTCTAAGACTTTATGCACTTTTTCATATTTCATTCACGGAGAAAAAATTTATCAAAATTTACTTAACTGTACAGTAAATGGGGGACAAATCTAAAATGTGGAGAAAAAATATTGAAACTTACAGCAAATTTTGACGAATGAAAATAAAATATTACTAAATTGAAATTAATTTGATAACTCCTTATAAACTTTCGATATAAAATATTTATTTCATTTTCCTTGATTAATTTATATAATGAAATTCATATGAATAATATATACAAAATATTATCCATATCGTCGGAAATATATTTATAGAAACAAAAATTATGTATTTTTTATATTTTCGTCCGTGAAAGATATGCTGTACAGTTCAATGAAATTTCATTAATAAATTATAATATTTGATAGAATTTTTTCTGAGTATATGTTAGCTTTTTTATAACGCCTCTGTTTACTAACCAACTGGTAAACATTTCAATTATCGAACGCGAATAGAGTTGCTAAAAAAGAGCGCATCCTCAGAAAGAAAGAACCTTCTGAACTTTAATGCACAAATCAAATTTAGTTTCATCCAAAGGAGATATTTCGGTAATAGGAATTTTCAATATAATTTATAATGAAAATCATCTCAGAAGCGTATATCTTATCTATTGCATTCTTGTAGGAAGGTACGACACAGACTTCCGGGCAAAATCGTTAAAAAGTTTATGTTCCTTTGAGTATAAAACAAAACTATCCGGATTTCCGTCAAGGGAGGTATGAATCCGATCGAATTCGTTCGGTTTTATGATTTTCATAGCTTCGGCTTGTTGGGTATTCCGAAGCGCTATACGTGCGATAGATGCGCAGTTATTATATTAAGTACCGCATGATAACTCGCGAGCAATATCCGCGTAGGTGTGTCGCAGTTCATTCACGAGTGGCAGCAAGCAAGAAACAGCGCATGCTAATGAGACCTCGCAAATACCTTCCGTTGTGATGCTCGTTGACTATTCATTTGCTTCAATTAAATAACATTGTTTCCCAAATGTACATTTAACTGAACTTTGCACATCTTTTGTTTTGTCGTGGTTTTTGTCGTGCATTTTATATATGCCCGTGTGCCCGGGGTTATTTACATTTATAATACTGCTTGGCCGAGCATGATAACAAGCTGACAAAAAATCGACAAAAAATGTTTTTGTGTTATACGAATTACTATCCCCGTATGCCACTCAAATATAACCTCGTCAAAGCTGTTTTAAACAAAAACAAACAAATTTTGTATTTGTCATCATCAAAAAGTCATGGCTATGATTTTTTTGAAAACAATAAAATTGTGAGATAATTTTTGTGTGGTAAAATTCAAAACTTGGGTGGTATAAGGTCGTTCATTTTTTTACACCACAATGTATGACAAATAACAGTATTTATCCCGCCGAATTACCTGAGTCATAAATGAAATTATAGTAATTTCATAGGAAAACACACTCGCGACTACCTATCTCCACGATTTTGCTGATACTCGGCAATTTTTCGAGTTATCTCAATAACGAAATTATCATTTCCTCATAAATAATTCATCATTAAAATTAATTGTGTAACGATCTCGTGTCGAATTCTTCGGCGCTGTAATCGTCTCATTTCGGTCCGCAATGACTCATCGGTAAAATTTGCAACAGCCCTCTGTTCCCGACGAGCTCGAGGGGTACGACGTTCAGTGTGCAAAAAAAGTATAATAATCGAAGGGACGGCTCAATCCACCGGCTGAAAATTAAATTGTTTCATTTATAGTTCCCGTAATTCCTGTCAAGTTTCAGCTCGATCGACGTTGTTGATGAGATAAACATTACTTTCAAAAATTAAGTAATCGCTTCAAGACTGTCGTCCAGTTTTTTCTACTCGATTTCAGAGAACGTGTCAACTACATGAAAACTAGTTTTGTAAATTGAGTCGCGTATTTGTTGGACAATTTTTTTCCCCTGGAAAATCGGGGAAGGATCTTGTGGCTAATGAATGTTTTGAGAATAGAGTTTTTCTACTCTGGGAACGGATATTGGTCACGCGATGCATGATCCGCCGGAGGATGATTTACCGCGATCGACCTTTGGGCATCGTATAAATCTTAGGAAAACGTTTGTCAATCACGGCGGAAAAATTTGTAGCCGAAAAATTACGTTGACAACTTTATCAGCGTCCACTGACAGCACAATTGCAGGTTTTGCGACTTTCCTTACGAAATTTCCAATTACAATTTTCGCGTCGATGTGAAAAATGCAACGACGTCGAACAGGTTTTTGCAAATGAGTCTTGTGAATGTCGATAAGCGTTTCTTCTGCTCATAAATTTTGAGCCACGGACTTTCGAATTTATTAAATCGTGGAAATGTTTCTTTGTTTGAGCTCAAAACTTTTTGTTGTGCAACGTCCCATCTTGAATCGAATAACTTTATTATACAACAGGGATTCGTACTGAAGTATCAACTTTTATGTTTATGTTTAGGCCACAAACGTCGTCCAACGCACCAGGGTCGTCGAGAAGCTGACGTTTTACAACCACACCCAGTGCGAGTGTCGCGAAAGATGGCTCGAGGACAACCCGGGTCAAAAGGCCTCAGATGCGAGGAACACCGAAACTCCATCAATCCCGGAAAGCAAAAAACCACCGCAGCGAAAATCGTAAGTGTCAAATTCGTCACTGACAGAACCAATAACGATAGCCAAATTTTTATGTAAAATCATTCTGAATTCGTTTGAATTGTTTTATCGAATATCCACCAGTTACACAATTTCACAACAAGGAAAATATTCGCGTCATTAAAAATTTTTTTTTTTTTTACTTATGATACTATTTTATTATAAACCATGAATCTTGTTCAAAACTATTAAATTCAAAGTGATTTGTTTCAAGATTTTTTCACTATCTTGAAATATAAAAATCTCCTCACTCCGCCTATTATTTATTGCCAATTTATTACAAACTGAAAACAAAAATACAGATTTATATTTGATACACAGTTTTTTTTACACAATTAAAATTCTTCAGATTGGTATTAAAATTGCTTTATGTGAGATGATGAAAATGTAGAGATCAATTTTGGGATCGAAAATTAAAAATTGATATGTCCGGTTGGTCGCTTTGGTAGGGTCCGTCAAGCATGCTTTATTTCATAATCTTTGACCCGAATGCCAACACTCTTCGACGAATATGATATGCGTCATTGATACTTTCCCGTTATCGCAAATTCATTGCCCCGTCCTGAATGCAATCCGGGATGATTTATTAACATGTAATTATGTAATAATTAACCTGCAGATGCCGGTGTCCTTCGCTGTTCGCGCCCAAGGTCACATCCAAAGGCGAGTGCCAATGCAACTGCCACGAAAAGAACGAAAACTGCATCCGCGCATCGAAAGGAAAGGTTTACTTTTCACACGCTGATCAACAGTGAGTAAATATAATTAAACGATCACTCGCACTTCGAAACCTTTTTCATCCCATCAATTTGGCAAAAACACTTTGACTGTTCAAGGCCGAATGGCTTCTTTCTTTCTTGTTCAGAAAATTGTAATTGCAACAAATTGTTGATGCTGGTTGAATTTATTTTTTCAGTTGCATTCAAGACAAGACCTGTGGGAAGCCAGGTTGCGAGTTCGGCGAATACTCAAAGTTAGACGGCCGGTGTCCAACGAAAAAAGAACATTTAAAGGAAATAGGAAGTCACTCGAGGAAAAAGGGAGTCGCCACTTGAACCGACGTTTTTGTCAGAGTTGAGAACGAGTCAAGTGGAAAAACGAATCAACCGATGGTGCCATGGCCGCGTGTCTTTTGTCTGCCTTATTGGAATCACGTCGTGTTTCAAAGTTACACATCAAATCGCGAGATATTTTTGTATCCGTTCAATGCAAGCGATCAACTTTATAATGTTTAGTCACAACGGTGCGCGTACCCGTATCTTGTCTTGACTCAAATCGATATCTATTTTGTAAAATATTATCCCCCCATTTATTATATTGCTGAACATCGTTATTTGACAATTTTCTAGCTGGCATCGTAGACGATGCGACTTTTTATTATATCGCAAAATTTTTGTGTTCGATGTTTGTAGATATCATTTGTAGACTTTTCTACTCGACTTTTGTATCTCTTCGTAAAGCGTTACTATAGTATTAATGGCTTTTATGATCTTCGTGTTATCAATTTACTCTTCGACGCATTACATTTTATATATTTTTCAGAAAACAAAAAAAAAAATTATATACAACTTGTTGTCGTCTTACCGTTGTTTGACAAATGTGTGTTTCATAACGAAAGTGCGTTTAAGATTTCACAAAAAGAATGCAGATGTGGGACTGAGACAATCCCAAATCTGTACATCTTGCCTTCCCTAAAAGTATTTTCTTATTGCCGTCATTTAGGTTATGAACAATTTAATTTTTGTAAATTTTATATTCCAAATTCAATTCGAATCATTTTTTGTGTTATTTATGTATGTCACCAGATCAAATATACCGAAAGAGATTAGCATAATCGTCGTCAAGCATGAATTCGTTTTTCAGTGTACCGATGTATTTGGTAGCATCGCGAAAAGTATTGAAAGTTGATCGAGAGGGCAGGGCTCTTCATTCGTGTCGTACTTCCAAACGGTTATGAGAATTCAGAAACTGATTCAACGATTAATTAAATTGTCATTAAAGTACACACGTTCTTGCAAGTTTTCCGACATGAATCTGCTAGTCCCAAGCCCCGTCTCGATCCTGCGAAAGCCTTTTTTGTATTTATTTATAACTTGTATCATACGTTTGAATAAATAAACACACCTGGCGTATTTGTTCTAATGCTTTAAAGATCACCTTGTTCACCCAGAACCGAACAACAAAAACCTTTCACGTCCTGAATTATTTTGTTCTTGTTTGTTTCAAGTTGTTCATTCTCTTCTGAATTTTAAATATTTTATGGTATATGTTAGAGAACAACATTATACATTGTCTGAAAGGAGTGTTTAAATTTTAAATATTTCATTTGCTATTTAAATCATGAAACTTAATAATTAGTGGAAAAATTCGAACGTTCTATATTGGTCTGACAATTGATTATGTTGTCAGTCACATGTATGCATCCACTGTTAACTCTTGGGGCGCTGACAATTTCCTCCCTTGCAATCCCATGATCAGGATACATGAAGATATCTGTAATGCGTTGCTCCTTGCAGATGACAACCAGTCACACATCTCTGTTGCAACGGATGCATTTTTATCAATCCATCAAATTTGTGCTTATTAAATTTAAAAAATAAATTTCAACTATGAAAGACAAGAGAAATAAAGCAAAGTAACGTTTTTTAATATAGAAAACTTTTTTACTGATGGCTATTCAGACACTCTACAGTTGGTATGTGCTGCGTACTGATGACTTTACCGACGGCGGTGTAATGGTACATTGACCCGTTACACAAAACTGCTTTTGGCAGGCAGTGCCAAAATGTTTGAAATATTTTTGCGGGGAACAAATGATCATGGTTTGTTATCATGAATAATTATTTTGCATCGACTTTTTATTTGCATTCTAAGTTTGATGAAAAACAAAATTCGTAGCCGTAAAACATAAACTGCAGTTGGAGAGAGATGATGAAAGGAAAAATTATGAATACAAATGAGGGGACATTAAAACAAGTTCCAAATTTCATTTGTTTGAGTTAGTTTTGTCGGTCCCACGGTCCCTCTGTCCTCGTTTGCTTGGCTTTTTTTTTCTTATACATACTTACAAAAGCTTTGAGAACTTTATTAATTCAATTTGTTCGTAGACAACAGTGTTATGCAGCTTATATTAATTACGAAAAAAAAAGTTCGCAGCACTGTCATATGAACTGTCGTTAATTTATAAACACCAGCATTGTTAGGAAAAAGTTCTGGATTGAACATAATTCTGTTCGCGCAGCGCTCTTTTTATGCGCCTCTGATGTTATTGTGGAAGTGATCTTGAAATTTATCTATCCTTTTATCGAAGCCTTCTTTATCGTTAGTCGTTATTTGCTTTGATCCCAAGCGTTTTTATTTAGGCCTTTTGCTTGAAACCAAATCCCGGAATTCGTTTGTACAGTTTAATTGAAATCGAACCATTGTGCACATTCAAACGAATATTTAATAAGTTGTTTTTCGGGCGTCATTGAATTAAAAATATTTATTTGCAAAAAGTTATTAACTTTATTATATTTCAGTTGAATGAAACACTCCAACATTGCGTACATTTGAAACAAAAAACCAAAAAGCAACTCTCCAAAGGGCTATTGAAATTTAGAGTTTCTGATTCATTTCATGCATAAGCAATTAAAGGCACAAGCTATAAAAAAATATCAATTCAGCATTTTTCAATTTAAATAATTTTATTACCCTATTTATAAATTACATGTTCTGTTAGGATATAAATAAAATATTTTTACACGAGTTCGTTATTCATGACGATATAACTATAGTTTTTCATACTATGTTTATTTTTTTATTATACTATGACAGTGTTTAGCAACTTATCATTAGAGCTTTGGAGTTTGCTAGAGTATATTTACAATCCACTTTACACACACGATTAGAATCACATTTAACACCATTATCGGAATGTAGATTTTCATAATGATAAATATATTTGACGCAAATAATTTAATCGCATGTAAAGTAAAACAATGTTTGTTAAAACCTTTGTTATTAATGAACTTTGATAGATGCGTTCAAAGGAAAAAGACTATTGTTGTACAACGTCCTTTCAAACTCCACCAATATTGAATGAGATTTATGACTAGTTTCAAATGCATGAGATCGTTTAATAAATAATGAAAAGTATACGTAATAGCTTCAGTTTAATGAACATTTCTGATTATTCAAAATGTATACTGACAAAAAATGTGCAAGTTCTCGGGGTTGGAAATTATGCCGGTAATTGTAATTAATTTTATTATAATCGTTCCATGAACGCTCTCCATTGTACATTATTAAACACGTTCTAAAGAATTTAAAAATTTTTTAGGCGATGATAAATAGAAAATGTTTCACATCAGTAGATCATCTCAAATTTTTCGACGTTAAAATTTTTTTTTCTCTTGCAAAAATATGATAATCCAGTGAAATTTTATATACAAGGAAACCTACTCTAAATTTTTTTCTTGCATTTTCAAATAGTTTTGTCTTCATTTAAAATGCATAACTGAATGTTAAAATTTAATTATTGTTAAAACGTACTAAAAGAAGTACGAGCAAAAAAAATAAACAGATGTATTTCATAATTAAACATATTCGAATTCTCGAAAAAAAAAAATTGTACACTATAATATTCCACTTCCGAGTACAACAAAGTCACACAATTAACAATAGCGGTTGAAAAATCACGTTTATTAACGTAAAATATAAAAATGAATATAAAGTTTTTAGGTTTTTCATTGGCTCTCTAACTTTGTGTTTCAAGTAAAGCAATTTTAATTGTTTCAAAATCGTTTTGAATGTTGTTGCGCGAAACGTGAAAAACCTCAATTTGGCACAGATTTTTTTTTATTATAAAGCAACGAGGGGAAAGAAATATACAAAAAGTTGTACTTTGACGCTCTTTTGTGATTCAACATAAGATTTCCGATATTTCTGAAAAAGACTTACATAACGTAGTGATGCGTATAAATTTGAGTGCATACTTCTCGGTTATTATTTTATGAGTCGAAGGTACTCGAAGTCCGGAATAGAAGGAAAATTATGAATTCGACGAATAATGCAGTGAAGTCAAATCGGATCGCCATGGCCGCGTTCCATTGATCATGATGAACAGCCGCCTGCTTTTCTCCTGCAAGTTAAATAACGAAACAAATACATTTAAGTGACTTGCCGCTTTGCTGGAGCTCGTTTGAATAATAATTCGCGATCAATCATTAAGGGCTGTTGGGAGCTTTAATATTTAATTACTGCTGAGACGTATTTTTTTTAGCGCAATAAAACACTGCGGTAAAGAATTCAAAGTTTTAATTAATAGTAATGAAAAAAAAAACACGATACCCTATAAACAAGTCCAATAAATGAATTAGCATTTCGTGAAACTTACTGACGCCAATATTATGACGAACAACAAAATGATGTTTACTTGAAACCTTTGGCTCAATCATGATAACATACTTAAATGATAACAATTAATGATAATACAAAATTATGATATTCATGTTTAAACCTGACATACGGAGAAGTGAAATATTTTCATTAGAATTTATACATTCCGGAAAATATAAACTCTCTAGTGTGTGGCTGAATGGTATTAAAAAAGCAATTTAACATGAAATGGTCGACTCGCTGCCTGATGTAAAAAGATTTTATCACGAGTATTTTTGAACCGGGACTGAGAACTGATTTAAATGTCGAATCATACTTACAAAAAAGCAATTAATAACGTTACAAAATGATGCTGTGAAAATACATGTGTTAACTGGCTTTGATGTCATTCAAGTTTTGCGTAACCATTGCAATAAAAACTTTAGAAGGAAATGGTGTGTTCGCAGTCACAATGTTACATTCAAAGGTTACAGTTTTGCTTCTCGGTCTAATAGTCAGCGCAAATGCAGCGTTTCACGAGATCAGTACGAAATTGGGAAAAATCAGGGGCACGATAGAAAACAACGCTTTAGATGACTCCGAGTTTTACGCATACCGAGGGATACCATATGCCAAAAAAGTCACCGAAGAGAACAAATTTCGGGTAATTACCTTTCCTCCTAACTCACTTTTACCACAACAATTCAAACAACAACAAACTATCATCTAAATTCGTGTTCCTTTCTTTTCAAAAATAATTAATTATTGTATCTATATTTTTTTCAATTTTCTTTGATTAACTCATTAAAGTAGATGAGTAATCAAAAAGTACATACGATCCTTATCATTCAATTATACACGCGTTTTCCTAACCAGAGCGATAACTTTTTTTTGTTTGCATCGATACGTCAATCACAAAAAGTGAACCTTGACTATAATAACCTATTACTGTCAAAGTTGTCAAAGAGAACTTGTTTTGCCGAGAATTCCTCACATTTTGCATGCATCTTAAAAGGAACTCATTAAACGATTGTAAATGATACACTGCTTCTTATCATAAACAATTTTTTTTAACCAAACAAGATGACTGATTCTGTCAGCGTCACTTAATTCTGGGACTCTTCGCTCATACCTTGTTGCAAAACGGGGTCATCTTATATATTCAAACATATCACGGAGCCAATAATATTCAAATTGATAGGATTCCGAACCAGCCGAGCCATGGGGCGATAAGGTTTTGAATGCCACCGATTTTGGAAACAGCTGCATTAGTATTGATATGTTCAAAAATGAACTTGGCGGCAGCATCGATTGCCTTTACTTGAACGTATACGTACCAAAAAATCGTAAATCTCAGAATCCTCTGAGTTCAATGGTATGGATACATGGAGGAGCATTTCTCTTTGGAAGTGGCGATGATTTGTTATACGGTCCAGACTATTTATTAAAGGAAGATGTCGTCCTGGTCACTATGAATTACAGATTGGGACCGTTTGGTGAGCATTGTCATTTTAACTTCGCATCTCCAAACGAGAACTTTCTCATTGAATTTGTTCGCAATTAGGTTTCCTTAACGCGGGTACAGCAGCTTGTCCTGGAAATATGGGACTTAAGGATCAAAATAGGGCGATCCGATTTTATAAAGAAAATATAGCAGAAGCTGTCGGGGCTGATCCGAACGAAATTACCATATTTGGCGAAAGTGCGGGCGCGGCTTCCGTTTCGTTTCAAGTTATATCACCCATGAGTAAAGGTAAGAATTTCAATACCATCATAAAGACATTATATTTTGATACACTCTGATCACCATTGTATCACAGGTCTCTTTAAAAGAGCCATTCAACAATCTGGATCCAGCATGGATATCTGGGCTTTCGACGATAACCCAGCCAAAACCATAGAAAAAACGAAAAATATGCTGAATTTAACTGCAACCGGTTCGGCTGAAATTGTCAAGGAGATGAATGAAAAATTGACGTCGACGCAAATTGTCGAAGCTCTGATTAAGAAAATGAACACATCGGTAAGTACACGAAGAGGAAAGTTCAATGATATTTCCTCAAATCAGTATAACTTTAACAAAACATAAGTAAAGGACAGACATTATTTTGAAAAGAAATTATCTAACATGTTGGTACAAATTGAAAAACTATATTAGGATAGTGACATAACAATTTTAATATAAATTATTTACTTTTGTGGTATTTTTAACTAAACAGTTTAGTAATTTTTATCAAAAATATTCAAATTATTACAATTTTTTTCTTCGTGTAGAAATCAATTTTTGGTGTTATGTTTAGTCAGAATTGTTTTGAGAATTAATATTTGCAGGACACGTTTTTGGGATCTATAACGTACGTACCGTCCAAGGAAGAAAAAATTGAAGGAGTGGATCAGTTAATTTCTGAACATCCACACAAGTTGATATTCGATGGTAATTTTATTAAAGTGCCCACAATTATTGGAGTGAATTCCGACGAAGGAGATTTGTTCGCCAAAGGTATGTTTAAAAATACTCAAACTGAAATTATAATACAAAGTAAATTAAAAGTTATAAAAAAATAAGTAATAAAAATGAATAATGAGGTAATGAAAGTAGATGAATAATAAGTTGGTAAAAATTAGTAAATAATGAGGTATAAATAATTATGAGGTAGAAATAAAAATACCATTTGTTTCACAGTTACTCAAAAAGCCTTGGCTACAGATCCAGCTGGATTTTTAAAGGGCTTTCCGAACGATTTTGAGGATTCAGTGAAGGATCCCAATAACAGCATTAGTCAAATGTTGGAGCACTATCTTGGAAACAAAACAATAACTGGAAAAGAGCCGGAAATTAATAATGTATGAATGCAGCTCACAAAACACGAATAATTATTTATATCATTTGCAAAACTGATAGACATTGCGGTTTGTTTCAGTTGTTGTCGGACATATTATTTTTCTTCAGTTATTGGACGTCGATCAACTTTTTCTCCGAGCATAGCGTACCAACGTACTCATATTATTTCCAATATCGAACCAAGGGCGGCTTGATGAAACAAATGTTCGAAATCAATGAATCGGGTTTGTTTTAATTTCACTCAAGTTGTATAATTTCGCAACTGTTCTACGCTGATATTCATGAAAACATTTTCATTTCAGCTTGCGTACATGGAGATGACTTATTTTACATGTTTTACTCGAACCTCGTTGAAAATAAGTATAAGAAAGGAACCGATGAATACCAACTCCTTGATCAGTTCACCAAAATGTGGACGAATTTTGCAAAAACTGGGTGAGCCATTTTTTTACACTGAAAAAAAAAATATCAAAAAAATATTTTTAAGAAAATTTGTTTGTAAATTTTTTTTCTTATTTCTCTAAAAACGTTAATTGAATTTTTCTTCAACTATTTTTTGTTCATTAGTAATCCTACTCCTGAAGGATCTGGCTTGATGAATTGGGAGAAATATAACGACGGCAAAAAAGTGCTGAAAATCGATAAGGAATTGTCTTTAATAAATGTGAAAGACATTGAAGAAAATTTCAATGCTCGAATGTGTTGGATGCTGTCGCTATTTACGGACGAGATACAAGCGCGTTTCAAGCCATTTGGACTGTGTTAAGTATCGTGAACTCTGTTGGATATAATGTTCGTCTTTATTCTCAATTTTTGTATCATACGTTGATGTAGTAATATTTGTGAAATCCAATGCAAATTAAAATGGATTCAAATGAAAATTGCAAATACTGATCAATGATTCAAGCGAACCGAGTACTGACCTTCATTCTTCTCTGCATCAGACGCAGACGAAAAATTTATTCTCGGGTTCATATACAAATGAGAATTGCATCATTTTTGTTCCTTTAAATGCAATGGTAACAACTGATAGACGCGTATTTTTAGCTCCAACGAAAGAACTCGGTTGACATCATATGAATCTGTGTCACTTGGGTTTTTATTGTATTCTTTTGTTAGTTGTTTTAACTTTAAGCACTTCGTTTGTGTTATAAAGTTAAAAGAAAATGAGTTTCTACAACGACTAATAATAAGTTGGAGATGTAAGTTTTGTTACAAAATGATATTCATAATTGTGATTATTCTCAACTTTTGTTAAATGCAGTATTTTCTAGTACAGTCTATCATGACTTGATATAATATGAAAATGTTACTTCGTTGAAGGGGAAATTAATTTTGCAGTGCGAACTGAGCGTCTCACGTTTTAATAGATCTATATTTCGATATTCGTTTTTCAAGCCAATTGTATTTCAATTTTCATTCAAAACTATTGCGAACGAGTTAAAAAGTTGAAACATTCAGAAAACTCGGGGTATTTTTATTAGAAACTAAATTTATTTTCCGTAAAGTTTCGAAACTAAAATTAAAACTCTCATTTCTAATTTGTACTTTGTACGAGAGCGATCGCTGGCAGAACGTCAGAGATTGATGTGGTCATTTTTACCGTGAAAATTGCTGTCACTTTTGAAGCGCAAAATGAGACGGTGGATGACTGTTGGTTGCGTGACATTTTTTGATGAAAACACTAAAACACCCGGATGAACTTGATGAAAAAAATGCCCCGGTACGAAAATTGGACAGTTCGGTGTAAACTAATTTGTTGATGATAAAATGCAAACTTCGATGTTGCGCAGTGTCGGGCGTGCAAATTTGAACTTGGGATGAACAAATATTTGATAGCTGCATAACTTACCATTGAGAACGTGTATAACTACGAGACTCGTACTGAACTGACCAATTGTGCAAAGATATTCTCCGCTGTCAGACTTTGTTGCATGATTAATTTGAAATGCCGTCACGATTTCATTATTGGATCTGCAAAACCGAAATTGATGTGCATGTTAAGTGAAGGCTAAGACGCCCTAACGAATTCATCGAAACTTGTCCGTGAATTCAATTAGCTTTAACAAACTTTAATATCTTGATGTGACAATTCAAACGTCAGCACGAGCTAAAATGTCATTTTATGCTCACCCGTTCGTGTGATAAATGTTCACTTGTTCCGGTAGTGTGTCGTTATTTTTTTTCCACACCGGATGGGGTACCCTGGAGCCGGGACGAGACGGTCGTACTATACACCAAAGCTCAATAACGCTTCCTGTTTTATAATAACGATCCTGGAGTTGATGACCAGCCTCATCGACTATTCTTATATCTGGCGCTATAGAAGAAATTCATATATTTGCATATTAAAAATAACTCAGATATTTTCATACAAGTTATGTGTTCGTATCTCTTTTGCAATTTTTTCTCGCAAATTTTTGTTATAATAAAATTTCATTTGTAACGTCATCTTCGTTGTAAAATAAGCAAACCCCTTTTTTACAACGAAATAGCAAAAATTTTCAATTAAAATTTAATCCCTTTCGGAAGTTAATTACGACAAAGAAATAAATTTCCATTTTGCATGAAACGTGATTGAAAACTCTTTCTCTTGTCATTACAGTAAAAGATGTAGTGAATTTTAGACGCGATATCAAATTTCCTTTCTGATTAAATATTAATGCAATGACATTGCTAACGTCAAAAGAATTATTAGCCGGTCAGTTTTTTTTTTCTTACATCAATGAGAATTCTGCAAATTGAGAATCTCGTATGAAAATTAGCCAACTTTTGTGGGAAAAAATGATCGCTGATTCGGATAAGACAAAAAAAATTCATATAACGAAGCGTCATTCACTCTGCTGAAGCTAGAATTAAAAGAGAGGTTTTCTGAAAAGCTCGACTCATTTCTATTGATTGCTATTGATTTCCACGGAGACCATTGTGAAGTTTTCGAAAATAACATTTGAGCTACCAAAAAGTTTTGAACACTTCTAGTTATCGTACTACGACTTTGAATGCAAGGACTTTCTAAAATCGTGTTTTGCACATTTCTTCAAGTAGAATTTCTTTTCAAAACTTGCACGAGGAAAAAATTGTTATCATTAACGAAAAAAAAATCAAGATATTTTCACTTCTTTTTTAATTTGTTTGAATATTGTTAAATTATCTATTGACAAGTTGTTTACACGTTTACTGAAAAATAAATGAAAAATGATTTGGTATCTAAATTAAACTCATGACTGATTTCCAATTGAAATCGTACCGATGTTAACTAGAAATAATAAAATATCAAATATCAAATTATCATTGTAATATTGTTTGTGTAACAACGTTTGGTCAACTTTTTTTATTTACTAATAATAATTAATGTTTTATTCTCGATTGAAGATGAAAATGAAAAGAATCATTATTCTTGTCATTTGATCCAACATATTCATACGTATTTTTATGTTTATTTTTAAAATGGAACGAATTCATTTACAGGATTGTTTTTTCATATGTCGTCTCATTGTATGATTTTTCTCTGATGTATCAAATTTTTGCTCTAATGGAAACATTTAAATGGAAATTAATTCCATATTGTTTTTTATACGTTGTGCAAGTATTTTACTTAGTAGTAGATTTATGATTATTTTCAATTGGTGTGAAATTAATGTAGTCACTGTGAACCAAAATTATAATATTATTTAGCACATCAATTCATTGCATAATAGGTTGGCAGATTGATATTAGCATAACATCGATAGCGTTTATGATACGTTTCAAACTTTTATACTACATTAACCGAACACAGAATGATTAATTTTTACAATAAAAAATTACATTTTTATTGGGAATATAACCAAAGTTAGCAAGTTAAAATACAATGAAAACTATTTTTTCATTATGAGATATTTTTAAGGATGGTAAAAAATTTGAGGAGAATAAAAGGTGAGATTTTCGAATAATTTTCCATATAAAAAGTGAGTCAAAGCTAAAGCCAAAATGCATTAAAATCTTATTTTCCACAATGGCTCAGATCGAGTTTCCTACTCCAATTCAATTTTGATGAAGTTAGCACAGGCGTAAACGTAGTTACAAACGCAGAAACTATACTATCTTTTGTTTCGCAGTTAAACGTGATTCGGGCAAGATTTTTATTGCGATTACATCATCCCGAAGAAACAATCAAAAGTTTACCCTAAAATTATAAAACGTTGGTACCTCAAATGTCAAACATGGAAATGTGATTACAAAAAAATGAACAACAATACACCTCTGTGGTCACCTGGATTGCGGAACAATGAACAGAAAGCAAAATATTTGATTCACAAAAAAGGAACAAATGAAAATATCGATAATGAATACTTTCTTTTTTGCTCAACAGTTGTTTGATTGTTTCTTTTATAAACTGCAGTTCTTCTTTATCGCGCTGATTGAAAACTTTTAGCAGCTTATCTCGATGATCTTTTTTCACCTTAATTTTGTTTTTATACACTTTGATCGCTGTTTATCCATCATTCGGACAATGATAAATGATGATATGTTTTGTTAAACGCTCAATAGAATTCTTGAACGAGTTGCGCGTGAAATTTGAAAGGATTTGTCGTCCTTGCAATAATTTCCCGGAACTTATTATAACAAACTTTGTGGCAAATTTCTCAAACGTTGATGTCCCCTCCCTTGGATTTTATCGGTTATCAAAATTAAATATCTGAAGAGAAAAAATGCATTATCGTTAAACAGTATCGATGAAATTGTTCATATCTTTTTTGTCAATAAAATATTTTTGTTACAGAAAGATAAATTTTTTACCCAAAATAGTGACGTTGGTTTTTAAAATCCTAGGTGGGTGAGTGTTGACCTGACAGACGTACGAGCCTCTGTCTTCTTTCTGAATCGATGTGATCGAGAGTCTCCAATTGTTGGGATACTTGAATCTCACACTGTAACGAGGGTTTTCAATGTGAGTGCCTTCGCCAATCGTCAGAAGGAACGTTCTTTCAGGACTTTCGCGTAACCATAGAACCTGTTATCATAACAAACAAGAAAAAAATATATAATCATCGATGATAATCAATCCCACGGAATACCAATAAGCTATTTATTTTTAATTGAAAATCATGCATCAGTACAAGTTGGCTTTGCCCTCGGACAACTTTTAATTAAACAGCAGAATGGACTTTAAAAACAAAATGTGAAAGATGAGATGAATTCGTTTACAATTGACCGAGAAAGAAAAACCACATGGAGCGCGGTTTTCCTTCGAAACATATTTTAATAAACATTCTAAATAAGTGATTCATTTCAGGTATTCATACTTTGACATTTAAAAATAGATACATTCCTCACCGTCATGTCGGTATGTATATTTATTTTCATTCTAAATCTGAATGTTGAAAAAAAGTTTTGCCCGGTTATTTGGCAGAGTTTAAAAGGTACATTCTGCATGCAGTTTATCTTTGATTCGTACATACCATACGAACTCGGTTGGTAGGTAACTTTTGAAAATTAATAAATGTTTGTCAAAGCTCAACCGAAATGTTTTTCATTGAATTTTTATCGAGGGTGAAACAAGAAAAATTACCATTTTTCCAGACAGCATCACAACACGACAGTCTAGTAGGGCATCGTCTCCTAGGTGTACTATCTTATGGGTTTCATTAATCTCCTTGCCGTCCGCGTTTTCAAAATATGGACCTCTGTGCGCATGCTGGTGTCTCAAGTGTGGCATCTTAATGTGATATCGAAGTTTCTCTTCTGAAAACAAAAAAGACAAAATTTAAAATCTCATCATTATATTATAATGATATTGTAATTTTCAAAACATTATTATGTTATAAATGATAAAATCCAACATTTACTGAATGTTAAATCTTTAAGATTATTACATGATCTGGCATACATTTCAATTTTTCATAATCGCATGCAAATGAAAAATGTATGAAAAGGTCTCGTTCCAGTTGAGGAAAAAAAATGTCCTCAATTTTTAAAGTTGACTTAAAATCATTTAATCCGACAGATAAATAAAAACATAACTTTTAATTCGCGCGCAAATGTCTGCTCGTTTGCTTGAAAGAAATCGAGTTAAGTCGTTTGCCTGGCACCCGTGAGTGCCAGTTACTTGTTAGCTGCACCCATTAATGATATCGTAAACACACATTTTGTTTAATGAAAATACTTGTAGAGGGAATTTGTTTCACTTTCAATTACGACTAATGTGCCAGCCGCTCGTCTGACTGAGCAGACTTTTCGGACCCGAGACAAAAAGTCAATGAAGTTTCGAACTCATAAACTTTACATTACATTTCATTTTCGCAGCTTTTAACTTTCAACAGTCGACTGAATCGAATTGCGCATCACGCAACAAAAAAGCTAAATAGAATTTATTCGTTATTTCTCAAACAATACCATATTTCAGTAATAACAATTAATTTCAATCTTCGGAGCATTTGCACGATTGCGATGTGCACGTCAAACGTGTTTTCCCAATACGTTTCCGCGTAGGAAGAATTTCGGTTCAGGGAAAAGTTAAATTGTATTGAGTTAATTTCAAGATAACAATCAAGGAAATTTAATAGCTCTAAAGAAAAGTCTGATATTGTAATTGCATCTTATTACAACAGTGCGGAAGTTCGAAATAAAATGTAAACTCATAATTTATTTTGTTTATGATCCAATTATTTTCGTAATTTTGATTAATTGAAATGCGGTCGTAAATAAACGAGTGCAACCTATTTTTTTATATCACGTTTAACTTGCAATTTAATTAACTGTAATTGAATTTTACAAAAGCCACCCCATTTCAAAGTTAAAATTGAATGCTAAATTGTATTTAGACAATTAGAAATATAGGACGAATGACTGGTCGTAAGTGAAAATAAAATTTATGAATAACTAGTTTAATAACTAACACCTGACGACCTGAACGAATACCTTCTGCATACAACGCCATTTTTTTCAACTATATGAAGTTTTAGTATGAATATTCATGGAAAATATTCATAAACCAATACGACGTGTAATTAAATTAATTATATCCGCATTTAATAAGTTGCAAAACGTATAAACTTGAAGTTAAAAATTCAAAACGGATGTTGTTCGGCGTTGGCGATTATTCATTGTGTATAGTGAGTAAATATTTAAATTTGTACTACAATATTTTATTTTCAGATTTTTAAAATAACATTTTTTTTGTCTAACGGTTTTGAATTACAAACCACGGAAGAACAAGTTTTTTCTTACAATTATGAACATCATATGAAAAAAAAGTATTCAAAATATGTTCGATGAAATTTTTATAAACCGTTCATTACACAGTTTAGAGATAAAAAATACAATAATTAAGACTGTAATATTTTTGAAAGTATTTCAAGAATGTCCAGTTTTACATGAAAAAACAGGTTGCTCATAGGAAATTATCTAAATCTTGTACAAATTTGATTAAATCTTTTTTTTTATGTAACTTGTTCTTCTTGTTTACAAGCTTTATCGATAAAGCAAATCCTTAGCAAAGTCAATAAAATCATATATCATTCACAAGAATTGTAATCAATATTGCAATTTGAAAGTTAAATTTGTCTGATGAAAAAAGCCTTAGTGCATTTAATAATCTTGAATAATGGATGAGTTTTGACAACAATTTATTTAAAAGGTACGCTTTAAGGTTTCCGCTTTAAAACGTCTCTTTTTTTTGTTTCATCGAGTAATATTTCTTTCAACTGTTTAAGTCAATCCGTTTGATCTTTTTTTTTATGAAATATCCTCGAAATGAAAAAAAAGACTACTTTGTTTGGTTTTCGAAGTAACAAAATGCACGATGGAGAATTTTGTAAATTATACTGCATGTAAATTAATAATTCGAGTGAACATTAAAAAAAGCAGAGTTTACTTTTTTAGATAGGAAAAACCAACAAGAGCAAAAGATACGAAGTTTATATTTTTGTCAAATGACTAAACTTTTATGACGTGTTATCTAAATGAAAATAAAAAAAATGTTTGAAAATAAATATTTAAAAATAATAGGTAATATTTATTTTGAATAAATTTTGTTACGTTAGATCGAATGAAATCAGTTGAAACAAAATCAAAATCACTGAAGTGACGCTGATCTGTTTTTATGAAATTTCAATATTCATCAGAATACAAGAAATAGACAAATCCGGTGTCTGGGTTTCAGCTGTCGCTGGAACTATTCTGCCCAATGGCTCAATATCCTCTGCAGTATAAAAAAATGTCGACTCCTCTGCTACCAGAAATGATCAACCGTTGCACAAATAATACAATCAAAATTGTGTCATCACGAAAATTCAGCGAGATAAGCAAATTTGAATACTAATTGATGATCATAATTCAGCATTCGATATTAAATAATTCAAATTAATTGTATTAGAAGCTGAATGACAATTATTTCGCGTGATGAAGAATCAATATAGTGTTTGTTCACATTGTCGCTACTTTGCAAAATAACAAATAAATGAAATTTTTGCGGTACTTTCGTGCCATATCGAATGTACAATGACATTATTTTACTCACACTTCAATGAAGTCCGCAGCATTTTCACGCTGAAAACCACTTTTCTCATATGTTTTGTTCACTTTCATTTTACCGCGACACAATTAAAAAAATGGCTACAGTTTTTATTGTTTGTTCGTTTTTTTTTGCCACAAAAACCATTATAAGATTTTTTTTTATCACGTTACACTTTCTATATTTCCTTTAAATACTCGCCAGTTTCATGAACAAATTTCAAATCCCTCGGCATTTTACGCATTGAAAAACGAGTCATTAATGTATTCAAAGACTACAATACCGAGTTGTATACAAGCTCATTTCTTCAGTTTTATTCATCAGAGTATTTCGTTGCACTGAAAAATCATAATTTAATGAAAATAAAAATTTTTCAATGTAATTTAATTACCGAGAGTCGTAATTTATGCTTTTTTACTTGGTGCGTAATATTCAACTTTTCCTGGTTTCATTTATGGCCATTAATTAGACGGAAAACTTGGCTAAGGCTACATACGTATAACTGCAAACTTATATATATCCAGGAATCATTATCATCCTTTTCATGAATGCAAAACTTTTGCGGAGCTTGGAACCGGCCTTGGCAAACTATGGCGAAGCTTGTCCGAAACTCTTATTCGCCGCTTTCACAAATGCCAAACTTCCTCCAATCTGATGTGACCAGATTTAACTTTTATACTGGAGCACTCGTCGAATATCCGACCATAGTCCGAACGAATGTCATGTTCATCATTAATGCACGTCAAAATCATGTCCCTAACCTAAAATTTCATTCGCTAAACTTGTTACAAGTTGACCATCAAAACTTGTTTTTGAACTTGCGATAAATTTGTTTGTCTTCAACTTGGAAACTTATACTTCACCGAATAAATGAATTTTTTTCGCTCCCAAGAAAAAAAAAAGGCTGGTTCAAGTTCGCAAAAGTTGTTGAATATTTTTCAATTTCATCAACAAATAATTTGATCAAATTCGAAGCTTAAACAAACTTTTTTAATCAGACATCCGCCTAATAACCCTGTTAATAGCGCTTTTTTCATGCGTCAAGGTAATTAAACGTTTTGCATTAGCCTAACTGCCATAAATAACAGCTATTATTCAAACCCTCGAGGATCGAAAAGAGTAGCGCGGTAACTAATTTTACTTTATCAAAGTAATGCGTACTCCAAAACATCATGCTTCCTTTTATATGAAATGAACGCTAATTTTATTCCTAAAGGTGGTATCAGAATTGTGTAAACAATGTTGACAGAATGTGAAGAATGACTTTCTATTTATCCTTATTGAATTTAGAAAATATGAAAATGATTGAATATGTCTTATTTCATTTATAAATCAGTGTAGATGAAACTTTGTTTTATCTTTTTTTTTTATAATATTTTTTATTTTGGTCAAAAAATCTCTTCTTTGTCAAAAATGATCAAAATTTGTAAAAATTACAAAATTCACCAAATGCTAATTTCTATTAACCGACAAAGACAAAAAATATATTTCAAAATACGTTTTACGTATATTTTCTATATTTAAAATATATCCCAATTTTTATACTGCCACATTCTACTCTTGTTATAATTTCCTTGGAATTTATGACGAAAAAATACTACAATTAACTGAATTTAAAAAAAATTAAACCTATTGTAGATGAGAATGTGAAAAATACGATTTTGATGACTGTGAGTAGAACCACCGATTCGAGTACGAATTTTAACTAATTTCTCGCGCCTGAAAAGTTAGTTCCACTTTGGTTGTTTTTTATTCAACTTCCAATCCAATCCGAAGTGAATTGATACCCCGTCTACGTGTGTGTCTAGTTTATTCAGGAACAAATGTTTTTCAGTTTCAAGCCTTCTTTGGTATACGTCCACCATTCACAACTTCAACGAGACCAAAGAGTGAAACACGGAATATACGAACGAAAGTGTGTTACAAGAAAAAAACGAGCGCGGAAGAAATGCGAAGGGGTTGACTTTGTCGCTGTTTTTGAACAAATTACTGGTTTTATAACTTTTCAGCAAAACAACTCGTGACGTTTATTTTAGCCGCATAAGATGCGTGCCAGCAAAGGTCCAGCGGCGGTAAACACGTTCTGAAAATTTCATCAAAGCAGCTTCGGCGGCGCCCGAATTCAATCGCTTTTTTTGCCTGTTGGATTAAAGAAAAATTGTTTGACTGTTTTATTATTCAGAACAGTCGCCAAGCAATAAGAATTCCGCGCTTTTGTTATTGCAATAGTTTTTAGCGGAACGCACTGCCGAGGATTAGCATCTGAAACTGAAAGTTCAATTATACTCCTCTGTTTGTGCAGTTTTTGAGAAACAAGTAGTTTGTATTCAAATGCAATTTCCTATTCATTGATTATTTCGATGCGACATTTTTTTATCCTTCCTTTTCAAATACGAGCAAAATAAAATGTCCGAGTAAAAATTAATCATCTCATTGTGCATGTCCCAAAGAACAATATTTACCAGTTATGATAAAATTACCAGGGTGGTAATTAACACTGTCACAAACCGACCGATAGCTCATCAAGTTCGCCTTTTTTTCTAGATAAAGTATTTTAAAAGCTGACGAGATTCGTTATAGGAGACGGGCGCGTCATAAAAAAAATTAATTTTACCACAGACTTCTAATCAACTCTGAGGTGGCATAATGAGAGGTCCGGTGCAAAATTTGTTAACACAGTACTGGTTAGCATAAGATGAATTTTGCTTATTTTTCATTGCCGCGAAATTTTGTAACTTAATTTACCCAAATGCAGTTATGATGTAATGGTGATTATTTTAAATTGAACCAATGAATTTATTATAACAATTTTTTTCATAATGAACTCATTTTCATACCCTTGTTACCTCCCGGAACTAATTTTCAAACTTTTCATAAGCGACCACATGGAATTTCAGCTAGTTAGCGAATTTGTTGGTTTTAATATGAAATTAATACGGATTAGTTAACAAGTTAACTAAAACTTATTTTACCGACTTATTCGTATCGTGCATTTTTAATTTTTTTTTTTAATTTTTTTTTATTAATTTGTTGACACACCGTCAAGCGAATGGAGCCACCGCCAGCCTATTCAATTTTAGCAAAATAATTTATCGCTAATCAATATGAATTTATAACTCATAAATAATCCGCGGTTGCCGAAAGTGGGAATAAATTTTCGTGTCCTTGACTGTTGCTCTGGTTTGGGTGTATCGTTGATTTATTAATGCGCGCATAATTATTCTACCAGCGGTACACGACTAGTTCTGGCCGCTGGTCGAATATTAGCTTACCAGTCGGTCAGGATAATACCGCTGGCTCGATCGCTCGGACTACTCAAAATCTTGAACGCCGATATCAACATTAGACTCTGATAGTCACTCGCTATTATGACACACATGATTTCTGCCGATTTCAGCTCTATAATCAGATGCTCGGTTGTTTGGCACTGATCCGAATTTTCACATCAGATAGCCCGATACGAAGTGCACGCTGTCGTCCATTCAATTACTCCTGTCACATTGATTGTCGCCACGAATCCTGTGATTAAATAAACAATAAACAACGCGACAGCCAGTCACGCATTTGCAAACGCGACAAATGAAACGTTCGCACTGTCTTTTTTTGTTTGTTTTTTTTCGTTAGAAAACGTAAAATATTATAGTCACG
>JAAMPD010000889.1:34091-50663 GCA_025266255.1 Trissolcus basalis
CTTCAATGAACATCAAGTTATACATGAAAAGGAATTATGTGTGAAACGGGGGTAACTCAACGAGTGGACACGCTTTCATATTATTATTCACATGCCGAAATTGCATAGCAGTTTTGCATTTTCTCACAGGTCCAAACTTTTTGCACAATTATTTATTGTTGTTTACCATATCAAAACATCACAACTTTCATTTAATTCAAACAAACTGTTTATTCAACTGTAATTTCAATTTAGAGACTACCCACAAAGACAAAAATATAGTTCAAAATATATTTTACGCATATTTTCTATATTCAAAATATATTCGTACACAATATTATTATTATTATTCTACGTATATATTCTACATCTAGGTCATTTATAAATTATTCATAAACCGGCAGAAAATTGTATAAATAAAATAGAAAATAAATACAATTGTTATCGAAAAAATATATATTATATTTATATGTAAAATATAAAATGAAAATATATACTTCAAGGTATATTTTTGTCCCGGTGGGTAATTTTTCCAATGGTACTATTGTTTGTATAAATTTCAATTCTAATGAAAAATGATTTCATAAACGAAATTTCTATACTGTCTCATTTACCCCTGTCATAATTTCCTTATCATTTTATCATAACTAAAAATGTCGTCTATTAAATTGTAGCAAAAACGAATTATGGCGAGGTCGAAAATAAATAGCACAGTTCACACTGGGCGCTTTGAACCGGGATGTTTAAGTTGGTTTCTCCCACTCTGCAGAATAATAAATACACCTCCGACGAACATCATTTGTTTCAAAACATTGTTTGCCAGGTAGAGGTAAACCATTGAGCATTACCATTCGTCTTATTCCGTAGTCCTTTCTCATGATGATACATTATGACGTGGCGCCTTATTTCTGACGCTCCATGCGAATAATGTTGTACCTTCCCCCGCGTGTCGTTTGCTCAAAGACATCTCAAGCGCCTATCAATGAGTTTTTTTTCTGAAGGATTTACGTTGGTATTCTTTTAATCCCTTTTCTATGTAGTCTAACAGGGCTCTTTTGTTGATATGTATAATTAACGCACACTCGTTTTTAATTAACATTCTTTCGAGGATTACAGCGTACCTTCAAGTTCTGATGCAAAACTTCCGAACGACGTGAACGACAAGGAATTTAAACGAATAAAAAGTATTTATGCTCTTAAGAAGGAATCGATACAAACGGGATATTTGTTTTATTTTTGAAAATTTATATCGATTGCCCTCGTGGTTTAGAAAAATATTGTACGCTATAAATGTCCTACTTTAATATATTTCTCGTGAACCGGTGGGACAATTCGAATAATTTGTCCGAATTTATAAATTCTTTTCGTGTGTATGGTTTCGTGGGAAGCTCAAACAAGTTATTCTAAAATTAATTCTTCTCTTCCACTCTATGAATTTTTTATTTCATAAAATGGTGACGATTTATTATAATCTGAGATAAAACGATCACTATAAAAGAGAGCTTACACTGAACGAAAAGTATATTTTAAAATATGAAAATGTTTAAAGCTCAATGAAAAACGCTTCTTTAACTTTCGAGAACAATGTTGCTCTGTGTGAATATTTTTTTTTTCAATGTAGTTTTCGAAAGATTAAAACTGAAAATGAAAAGAACACGTTTTTGCTTTACATATGGGCAGGTAAAGTGCTGGAAAACATCAAGAGATTAGTAATTAAATTTTTGATGATGATGAGAGCTGTTCAAGTTGTTTATGTCTACGTCCAATTTAAATGAAAAAAAAAATTCGTTCCTAGCAACGCGTGTAAACAGACAGATTCATTAACCATGCGATTCAATATGAGAAACGAGCTTTTTTGTTTTTCAAGTTAAACAATACAATTCAAATTCAAATTCGCCCAATACAAAAATTACAAGCCCAAATTTTTCATTGCCTTAGAAAAACTCGTCGAGGAACGTGTTTTTTTTCGTTTGTTTGATTTTTTGTTTTCGTCGAATCACAAAACTTGGAGCAAAAAGCCACTATAGTAAAAAACAGCAAATGAGTGCACTAGACTGCTTTATACAGCACCGAAACGAATCACTGTGAATTCGAGTGTTGCACTTGAGTTCTATCGCGTACACTTTAAAGTTCATATGTACTTCTGAGATTTCGAACGGTTATTTAAAAAAATGACTAAAACTCCGTTCCAACGTGTATCGCTGATCGACAGAGTACTTTTTTCACTATGCGAAGCGTCTCTTTCGATTCATCATTTCCGTCGTTCTGTATTCCCACTAGTCAAACGGAAAAAGGTTCCTGGGGCACAAATGTAGCTGCGAATAGATAAATTATATTTATCAATAGAAGGTGCAAAATGCAAACAAAATTTTATTTTAGATTTTTCCTTAGATTTGACATTTCTTCCGCTGACTACCTTCGCTACAAGATTTTTTTTCTTAATGTATAAAAACATTGGGAAAGGTCAGCAAATTGATTTCAGCTGTAAGAATGACGAGAATCAAAAGTTTGATATTAGTTGAAATTATTTTATAATGTACCGTTTTGCATATTTGTCATGATTAAAAATCTGATTAGATTAATGAAATCAAATTAAGGAACATCGCTATGAAATTCGGTCTGCGGCAATAAATTGAATACGAATATGAAAACGATTGGTATCACATCATTGGAGATGATTTACTTTATACTATGTGCAAAATTAAACAGTGCATCGAATCGTTAAATATAGTCAATAGAATTCAAGCTGAAATGCCTATTATGAAAGAACAGCATTTTTGTATGGAATTTTATTTTTCGATCAAAAATTTGGTCGAATATCTCAAAACCTGTAATTTCACCGAATATTTTTTCACCTATTTTATTTAATTTTTTAGTTTCGTTTGATTTGCAAATACTGCTATCCAAACTGAACGAAAAAATCATTTCTAAAAAAGATCAGATTCTCGATGTGAGAGTTGTAAGCTGCAACAACACATAAAACGTAATGAGATTTTTCAACGGCTCAAAGTAAATCTTTTCTACTCAAAATAATGAACTTGTTTCAAAAGTAAGTGGTTTAGAATCAACACTACGAAACGCGAAAGAATGAAGGGTTTTTCTTAATAAATTTCAGAAAAACGGTTAATAATAAATAATGATTTTTCACCCGCTGTCAAATATAAAAAGGATTTGTCAGAAGTCATCTTGAATTTTGAAAGAAAAAAGAAGAGAAAATTCCGTGGCATTTTGTTTGTGACGTTTATCTATGATCTCTGTCAATAAAAGCATCGGGTAAATTGAAATTAATTACTTTCAATCGACGTCTGTTGTTATAATGAAACATTATACCACTTCAACTGTACCTTTTCCGTTTGCAATTTTTCATTTCTGAATTCAACACTTTTTTCAATATTCAATTTGCTCGTCTTTGCTTCATATTTTATATCCTGCTTTACTTGAAACGTATATTTCATATGTGCTAAATAAATTCCATTTATCTTCCACCTGAAACCAAGTCAAAACTTATTCCGATGTGACGTAACCAATATTTTGAATAAAATATAATCGTTACTAAATTATCAATTATGTAATGAAAAAACACCTTTCTGACATTTGACAAATTCTATTTCTGAATGCTAGAAAAGTTCAATTTTTTTAATTCTAAAAAGGTTAAATGAACGAAGACCAGGGTATTTGGTTAATCAATACTTCCTTCTGACAGTTTGATTAAAAGTCAGATCCACAGGGAAAATTGAATAAAACATGAAATTGTATACAAAAAACAAGTAACAATAAGAGTCGTAGAGAAATAATGACAGTTGGATTGTCGGAATGTAAAAGCACATACCAGCGATAGCTGACGTAGGAACAAAGAATAATCGCCAGATTCTTCTGTGGAAATGAGATAAAGACTAATGAACATTGAAAAGAGGAAAATACGGAATGAAGTGGAGAAATCTCGCAGGAAAAAACCGCATATAATTTCGTGAAGGAGAAAATGCGTAATGGAATTTGGTAGTGCTGTTAACAAAACAACTGACGAGGTTTTTGTGGAACGAAATTTTCACAAAGGTTTTGACTGCGTTAAAATGCAAGCGCGCGAAAAATTTAGTCTCCCCCTGAATGGCGATTTAAAATATTTCATTTAGTTTCAAAATGGTTTACAATTAAATTTACACAAAATTACGTTCGTTTTTCATTTTCGCAGTGTTGATTTTAAATTACTCGTAAAATGAATCGACTGCCTACAAATTTAACGATCGTAGCTTTTAAAGAACAAATATTTTGTTTAGTAATGAGACAGATAAAGAGTTAATTATTTCAATAATATTCCACTCGGTGCAATAAATTGAAATGAATTGGAATTTCATATATTATTTATATTGTTATCATTCCATTTTTATTTTCATTCCAATAATTGTTTTAAACCCTTTTATTTCTTTATGAGGGAATAATTGCTTGAGTAGAAAGATCGGAAATTGCGTGAACATTATTGTTATTTAATTATGTGTTTGAAATTTCGTGATGGGTGATTCCGTATGATTAGTGCTCAACTTGATGAAATTAAGGAGCAAAATTAGTTTAGCAATTTTCTTTACAGTTGAGAGTTATAAATTGTAAGTGAGCCGAAGTTCGCAAAAGTTTTGCCGTAATGAGACATACGACGGTATACCTTCGGGATTTCAGAGGGATATCGAGAGATTTGTTAAAACCACCTGAAACGTAAGTACTTCGTTGACTTTGGACCGTAAGGTATAAGCTTATCGGTTTGACATTTCTAGGTGGAAATAAAGCTTGGACTATGGAATCGGCAGGTGGTGATTCTAAGTCTTAGTTACTTATACAAATCTAATTAATTATCAGCTACACAAATTCTATCGAAAACAATTTTCGATGTTTCATACGAATTCACACTAATTAAAAAATACTCATGACAATTCCAATGATTTGAAAGTTAATTGAAAACCAATTTTTCGCAAAAATTGATAAACAATTATTCGAATTCGTTTATATAAAATATTTTCTCTTGTTTCCACTGTGGATGAAAAAACAATAAAAAAATGCCCTGACTCAGTAGGTCGTTGCATATTGAGAGATAAACGATTCAAAAAATTTGCCAACTGGAAAGCAAAGTTCTATTTCGTGTCTACCATAAAAGCGCGACATGATTTTTCAAACGATTCCAGAGTTCGATTAAAGCAACAGTTGTTCAATTGCCGGCACATTTTACATTAGAGATTTCTTTTTTTTTCTCTCTCCCCTTGTGTGAATCAACTTCCATATAATTCATGAAAAAATTTGCTCTGCGAAAATACGCATAAGTGGATTTCTGGAAATTTGATTATCTTGCACTAAAAATCTGCCCGAGTTCTCTCTGCTAACTACTCGCAAAATTCGCACGGGATTAAGTTTTGTAATCGGTTTTAAAGTATTTTTGTGTAAAGTTTCGTGATCGCAACGTCACATTTCCATAAAATGATATAATAATTCTTTCGGAATATTGTTTTTATTCATTCTGATGTCTCGAAGACTTCAAATTTTTCATAACCAAGGTAAACCGATTATATAACTTTTTCCAAGTTTTTAAAATTAACTTATACTTTTAATGTTATCTCAAAAATAATATTAAAAATATTATTATTCTAGAAATATTAGATTTTGAAAAAGTAGTAAATTTTTTCAGGGATATTGAACAATGAATATTATAAATAACTCGATATTGTATGTCAGACGTGATAAAAGCAAGAAAAAAGATATTTGTTTTGTATGCGTTTGCCGTATCATTTCCATGAATTTCGATTGAATAGCCAAGTGGTAATTTTACGAGCTGATATCAGAGTTCGATGAAGCTAAATTCGATTAAGCGGTTCCTAAGTTCGAATACGAATGGGGAATCCTCGATTGAGTACCTGATGCAGCCAAAGACCGAGAATACATAAAAGAAGGAAACTTAGCGTACGGGAAAGTAAGTGACTTCTGTCGGTATTTTTTCATGTATCGTAAATTTGTTACCGTCGGCGCAACTTTAAAAAGAGAATTGCTTTAATAAAACCGAGCACAGCTTCTCACGGCCAATTTTTAATCAGACCCATCGACCACGAACTTTTAATGAAGCAAAAGTTTACGATTTATATATATATATATATATTTGTATTGCCAGCCATGTATAAACTTGTAATTCATTTTCAACGGTCCTCTTTATGCATGACGAAACATGGAAACCTTCAGAATCAATAAAATTACATTTGTCTGGGGAATAAAACAAACGTTTAAACAATTTTGAACGAGGAAAACGATTTGAAGGAAAAAATTCGGAGAAAGTGACGGAGAAATTTATAAAACGCCTCGAGAAGAATATAATGCACTTTGCTGCCGCATGGAAGTAATTGTTGACACGTAATTTGAGAACGTTGTTTCCAACTTTGGCGCAAAAGCAAGGGAAATTATTTCGTTGAATTAAGAGTCACAGAGACATTAATTCGAAAGTACGAAACTTTTTCGAGGTCTGCTCTGTTATAGAAACTCGCAGATTTAATCTCTGTTGTCGAAAAAGGAAAGTGTGTTTCGTAAAACCAGACCTGCAAAATATTTTCTATTCGATTATTTATTTTCAGAAAAAAAATTTAATTTCAACCTTTTTGCCAAAATATGAAACTATTTCACTTGTCAGCTTTTCCGTTTTCACTCGTGACTTCAAAAATCTTGTTGTCGGATTATTCACATCCTTATACTACTCAGAACCAACTTATTTTTAAGCACCACGTCTGTACTTTAGAATTATAAAGTTTTTCATTGACTAAACAAGTAAAATGTTGAATGAAAAGTTTTACAATTTTAAAAACTTTTGTCGTTAATTTTTCATGTAAATACAAAATTATCACACTTCAAATCCGAACTTTAATTAGTGACAACATTTTTGTTTAATGTAATATATAAATTATCAAAAAGTCCTATATTTTGAATAAAAAAATATGTTCAGATTTATTGCAATTAAAAACCGTACCTTTTTCTCCCAATTAAAGACCATACAAATGTGATTGATCCAATTATTTTTTAAAATCTTGTAACAACATTTCGTTCGCTCCTTTTTCTGCCGCTTGTCAACCTGAACGATTTATTGCTCATTAATTCGTTTTTTCTGCTCGGATGTACGACGTTAGCAAAATTGGCCCTACGACTGTCAATTTTATTTATGTCGCTGCAGGTCTTCCTTACGTTGGATATTATAATTGTGCTGCGAAAATCGCTTAACTTGCATCGCAGACAGCTTCTACAACTGCTAATTCACTCATAATATAGCATGGCTGCAAAAATGAAATGTCAGAATAAAACGTTATTTGTCATTTCTATCCAACAATGTCATACCCTAAAAAAGAGAACCGGAAATAAAATGTCTCGTTACAACATTATTTTTTTCCAGCCGAAATAAATGTCAGAAAAGAAAATTGCCAAATAGAAACAAAATATTTACTTCAACTGTAATTGTCCCACAGCTCTGCTGGTGCTGAAGATTGAACATTAGAAAAATTACCATGAATCTACAAAATAAATTGGATTAAGGTGGCGTTTCTCATGCGCGACGTATCAGCACTGATTATAAATTTACATTTAATAAACATGACAGAACTCGATTATACCGAAGCGCGCGTATAAGTTTGGTTCGTCTTTGATGTAGATTTCATGCTAAACAACGAACAAAACTGTGTCATTCAACTATAAAACTTACCATTTAGACGAGAGTTGTTGTACGGATACTGAAAGTTGTCGATAGAAGGGGCGTATGAGTTATCTTCGTGACGGTGATAATTGGCGATGACTAAAGTCGTTATTGTTAGCAGCAGAAACGACTTTGACCCCCAAACTGGTGGCCCCGATGTCATCCTCCTTCGAGCTTCGCATCCCCTGTTGATTCTAGATGGCTCAGGTTGTTACTGTCTCGTTACTTTACACACATTCATTCCTGCGAACAAAACAATTACAATAAACTTTTATTCGAGCGAATGCAACATTGGACCAATTTCATTCTATAATTTATAACTGTAAAATAAAGTTGTGTCAAAATACGGTTGGTCATAAACTTTTTTATACTTGAAGCTATCTATAAAAGTTGGGATTCACAGAAAATTTATCGTTGATAATAAATATGATACCAAATATGATAAACAATTTTTCGAATTCATTTAAATTGATTTCGTATTACAATTGCTTTTTATCTAATTTAATTTTTGTGAATACCAAAATTTATCCGTCTCAATTTTAGATTCATGAATGGAATAAAAACACAGAAAAAACAAATTTCTTTTTTGTTTTTTTTGACGATTGAAGTTAGGTTGGTCGAGGACAAAAATCCTTAAGTCTATATGGACTCTTAAGACTAACAAAAATCTTGATCAATGAAAAACTATCGAAAGTTTGAACAATTACTCAAGTATCAAGAAGCGAAGAAAAGTTTTAAACGTTCGAATTATTAGGAAATCTTGGGAGTTGTCTTGGTCTTGCGGAACTACGGTCTGACAATATTGTCTTCGACAAAGTGTTCACTGATTTCGAAGAAACTCCGTCGTATATTGCGTGTATTGACAGTTCATACATTTACATAGTCATTGAAAAATTTTTTGATTTCTATCTTCATATTGGTCATCTTCAACTTGGAAATTACAATTTTTCCCCAAAATTTGTATTCTTTTATTGAACAATTTTTTGTATTGTTCCCAGAAAAAAATTTGGAAAAACTTTGATATACATATGAAAGTCATATATGGCTTTCTGACTAGTGTCAGTTTCTTGAATGGGGTAGTTTGAGACTGATATCCCAATGGTCATCATCAATATAATTGGACGTGAATTGTATTTACAAAATCTGTTAATTATTTTGACATCGATTTTCCATATAGATTATACGAAATAACGTGAGTGGTCTCGTTATGAGAAACTCTAGATTGACGAATGAATTACGCACGAAGTAATTAATGTTACGTTTATCAATAATCTCTCACCAATTTTGAAACCGTTTTCTATTAAAATCAACGCGTTCATAATATAAATTATTATCGCGTGTTATATAAGACAATTAATTTCAAATGCTACTCTTAATAGCTGAGCTATTCATATTGTTCCGCATCCAAATTTTACGGCGCGAAATAAACACGAAATAAAAAAAGTCTTCGATCCTCGCGGTAATTGGGAAATAATACGAATGCGAAATAGCGCAAATTTAATATCTGAATGAATGACAATTTGATGTTTCCCGGGAAAAATTTTTCGATTCATAAAAGTTTCCTTTTACGTTCGAAAATCAGACATCAGAAGAATGAGTCGATTTTGAAAAAAAGTCAATATTGATTACAACGTTGGAGGTAACCAATTTTTCACAACGTTCGCAGAAATAAAAGATTTTTTTTTTTATTTTGGCGCAGATTGTTGAGACGGATGATAAAGCTTGGAAAACAAAAAAGTATCTACATGAAAATTATATACGACGATGTTCCATTTAGTTTTGCGAAAATGACGCGGTGCGTTGTAACGTGCAAAATTAGAAAATAGCCGGAAACTCAGACAAAATATATGGTAAGCGAGAGCTCGGGACGCAAAAATGATTACATTTTGTTTGTACTAAAAAGGAACTTTGAAATCTGTGCGAACGGTTGCGCTAAATTATACATTATCGTTTGAAACTCGAGAAATGTTGTATCTGTTTTGGTTTCAAATGTTTTGATTATTTCATTTGTTTTCGCTCCGTCTGTTTTCACGTGAGTTTAAAAATCTTGACAGGTATTACTATCACGGTCCTACATGTATTGACGTAAACTATGTCCAATAAATCTCTGACATACACCAAAATATTCACGACATTTTTTTCTCACGGTTCCCCCAAACCTGGTATTATTTGAGGGATATTGCACGTAAGCTTTGTTATTCAAATACTGTACAACTTTTTCATCCCGAGATTTATTTTTATTCAGATATTCAAAAAAATGCTACTATTCATTTTTTGTTCAGGCTCGTTTAAACCGTGTCAAACTCCGCTAATGAAAGTGAAAAAAAAACGATTCTTGAAGATCAAATCAGCGGAGCCGCGAGAAAAAAAAGTGAGATAATATTTTTGTTCCCTTTGTGTAATCCAAAGTTAAGTTGCCATAACTTCGTTTACGTTTGATTTGAATTTGAATTATCTTTCCGTCTTATTGACTTTACAGAAGTTCTACATTATTCCATTACACTACGTTGCTTAACTCCTATGGCGTCTATTTAATTCTCGTCCGCGGAATATAAAATTTTGATTTAATCGCGCGGAATAAAAGCGGATCCAGAGGACAAACTCCCGAGATATTATTTATCGTAAGCCACACGTTTTGTGTTATTCTACTTGGGCTAATGAAATTTACACTAGACGTGAGTGCATTTGAGTTCAGTAAATTCCACTTTCGCCGTTTCACTGGCAGCTCATTCCGCGTTTTAGCTCGATCAAATTTTCAACTTTCATTCTGAAACCATTGTTCCAGATTTCGTCTTATGTATACGAAGGAATGAACTCAAGTGTAACAACGAGAATCCAACAATGTGTGCGCGCCGCGGTTTATTCATAATCGAATATGCAATTTACATTTCCGGCCTACGTTTCTCAGAATTGATCGATACAAACCTTTCGCGAAACCAAAACTGATAACGTTCACTGCGGTACAAAAAATAGTCGCTTTTTTTCCACGACTCACTATCAAAGTTCTTTTTTTTTTAATGATTAAATGTAATTAAATGAATCGTAGCATGAATAACAGAAATTTATTTTTAAAATAATCGATAATTAATGAAAACTGGTTCATTCAAAGATGACAAAAAATAATATGCAAGATTGATCAAATATCAATGTTTTAGTTTTCTTTTAATATCAAACGTCTGTTAGGGATTCCTCAAAATTGCCAAGGAAAGCACTTTTACTGATGAAGAAATAGTTTCATTCTCTGATTGACATGAAATCGAGTCAAAGCTATTCTTATTTTTTCATTTTAAATTGTGTGCACAACTTATGTACATAATTTCTTAAACACTGATTGAGAAGTCAGTTGAGACTTTTTGTGTAACAGTGGATACTGAGATCGTGATCTTTCTACCTTTGGCTTTGGTACTTGAAGCATTAAACTTTTCCATTGTCGATAATTGAGCTCCTGCAAGAATATCAGAACTGCGGCACAGACATTTGAACAAAGATTTTCTTATACAAAAATGCATATCCACTTGAACACAATCCGTACGATTTTCCGTACTTTCTGGAAAGTCGCATTATAATCGTTTTATTAACTTAAGTCCTACAGAACGTAGTACAAAACACATTCGAATAATGTGAGCAAAAGCTCCCAGGTTGAAAGAAAAAAATCTCGAGATGCACATCAAGTCGGCTCAGCCGGACGTAAATCCACACCGTTGCCAAAATTTGAAATCCTTTTTGTCTTCTGATCAAATGTACACGATTTTCTCCACATTTCGATACGCCTCGTGAATTTTGATGTAACAAACGTTTACATTAAATAATCATTCGGATTAAAATTCAAAAGCCGATTTAAACTGTCGTTAACTTGATTTTCTTTTTTTTTTTGTGTTTTTCGTTTGGAAATATTTCCAGCAGAAGTAAGTATAGTGATCGCTGATATTATTTTCGAACGTTTATATATTTAAATTGACAATACAATGTCGAGAAGGAATAATAAGTGTCATCAAGTTGGAAAAAATAAAACAGTTCTCCGAAGGAGGATTTACATGCGGAACTCGAGAACCCGTATTTCTAATAATTATAACGATATGAAATTTGATAAACAGAATTACTACAATTTCCCGGCTGCGTTACGTTGATGATCGCGTTCATAACGCAAGATATATATTAAATGCGCTGAAATTTCATTCGAATTCGAATAACGTCAGTTAAATATCAGAAATTCAATTTTATAATTCTCACGGGAATAAATTTGACCTCAAATGTCAAGGTATAATTTCAAGTTTCAACATCTAAAACTGACATGGAAAAACATTTAAATTCAATTTTGCAGTTTGTATTTCTAAATTCTTATTACGAGCGGTGTTCCAAAAGGTGAGGGCAAAAAAAGGCCGTCCCTCGACGGCTCATTTCCAGTTTTTACAATTCGCTAATGACCCACTTTTTGTGTTTACAGCGCGAACTCATAAATGTCAATCATAAGGCACAGAATTGTTGCGGCGAAAGAAAGAAACAGCACTTTGCTGGCGGAATCCTGCGGGCGTGAGAAAACATGCTTATCCGGAACATTGTGTCGGGGTCATAAAAGCGGCTCCATTTGCAATGCAAAACACAGCCGCGCTACAACAGACGCTTCTTAAAACAGCCCAAACTTTTGGCCCGCGCGTTATTTCACGTTGAGACAATCAACAAACGATCGTTTTCGTCAGCGGTGACGTTTGCTTTTGTGCCACGGGGATTTATTACTTTTTCAGCGCCCGGCGCTAACTGCAAACTGCGCCGCGACAACAAAGGCCAGTTTACCTCGCTTTAATCTTGTATCAAACGGAAAACTCTTCGCGAATCGGCGGGGCTTTCGAGCTGAACGCCGGATTATAAGTGGCGATCTCAGTTCCCGAGAGGCATTTCATTTTGCGGATAAATTTTTCTGTCCTTTGAGCACTGCGGATTTATTAACAGGATATTTTATCACTTTGAGTTTTGCCTAGCGACTTTTCAAGGTTGTCTGCAACCGATTATAACGTTCGACGGGATATCTCAAATATGTCATAATTAATCTTTGCGATGGTGTACATAACGTCCTGTAACAGATTGCGTTACGAAAACTGATTTTAATTAATTCTTTTATCGACGCTGCCAGTGCAAAATGAATGGATAAACTAAATCAGAATATGCACTTTGGGAACTTGCGATCTCAAATTTAGGTAATCGAGAGATTATCACAAATTACAGCCGGATTTTATGAATTACTAACGAAGGTATATATTTGCCTCGATTAAACATTTGCTTTAAGTTTGACTGCTGTAAAAGTTCGAAGAGTGACTGATTTTTTTAAATTGACACCGCGGGTATATCCGATTTGAAAAATTGTTCTGGGTTTTGTGAAATATTTAATTTTATGTGGGCCCCGTTGATTTAACTCGTTTTAGAAGTACAACTTCAGTCTGAAATTATATGCTTTTGGAATTATAAAGTTTTCGTATTATTAGATCATAAAATTTCAACAGTTTGTTATAATGTCGACACCATTAAAATACTTTTATGGCTACATCCAAGTTTGACTGCTAAATCTGCTGATGATATTCTTCAAAGTTATTATTCAATTCTAATTGAATTTTGTTACAAATCAAATGATTTAAAAGTCGTATAATCTTCTTTTTGATCAGCACTTTCACTGAATTCGTGTAAGTGCTGTTTGTACTTCAGAACTGATTTTATTCATACGAAGTAAACCTTGATTCTTTCTCTTAAGATATGAATAAAGTTGTTGTACTTATCGCGGTACGTGCGCTTTTAGACATATTTGCATGAGCAAAAATTGTGTCCGAAATTTACATGCCATTAGCATAAATCCTTCGAAAACTTACAGAAGATGAATTCGAAAACAAAATTATGTTCTCACAACTCGAACGGAGTTTGAATGTTGCATCGCCGTTTTATTTATTTAAGAAATAAAAAATTTAATCGCAGCCTCAGCGAGGACATTTTCAGCTGACTGTTATATTTCCAAAAATAACATTTTAGGCCGTGCAGCGAGACTATTTCTTTTCGAAAATGGATCCAGAGATTTCTAAGCGCTTATGCTTCGAACTACCTGGACAATCATAGTCGAGATGAAACGAGATCGTGTACTGCGCGGTGAGAATCTCATTGCCACGTTACTCGGTTATGGAAAAAACTTTCCATAGCATCATCCAAGTTTTAATATTGGGACGTGCGTGGAAAAACGTATCTTCATTACAGTCCCGGATGTTTTTTCAAATTAGACCAAAATGTTCATAATTTGCGACTCAATTCTGTTAAATTATCAAATCGGCTAGAAAAACGCAATTGCATCAAATTGTCAACCCATTAGAAATAATAAAAAAAAACTCGATTGGCAAAGATAAGAAATATCTTTCGATGCGCAATTGGTAAAAATTTGTCTGAATTTGTAATCACGGTCCGCATTAACTGATCTTATCGTGGTAAGAAAATTTCATAATGAAATATTTCACTTGAATTAAATTGGAAATTCCAGCGGAATTGAATTTTTCGATTCAACCTTGAAACGATAATTCGTGAGAAAAACGACAAAACATTTACATAGTTTTTCTCTCATTGATCCCCTTTAGCAACAAAATTGCTTTGTAAATTGAGCACAATTGTGGTTTCGTATTCTTTCATCTCGTCGTCAGCATTTTGTTTGTTTGTTTGGTGCTTCATAGGATAACGAGCATGAAAAACACAATTTCAAAGTTGTTAAACAATTTCACGTTTCCAAACCTGGCAAAATTTTTATTTTTAAGATATTTTACAATTTTTTATCTTTTATTTTGTTGTGTACTCTTTGTCAGTATTATTTTCAATGTACCTTTTGTTTTAATTCCTTTTGTTTGCTTGTTTATTTATTTACCGCTGAGATTGATTTTATACGCGACAAATACACATTATTAGAGATCAAAACATTTTCGTAAACTGTAAATGCTCAGCTTTGGCATTGATTCTCCAGAGGCTCGTATAATGTCAGCCAAGTCCCGGTGTGAAAACGTAAAATGTCAGAACGCGCGACGACACGTCTACTCTTTCAAACGGAAAACGTGGCCTTTCGAATCGTTTCGTATTTGTCTAAAAACATATACTGTTCCGTAACTTGCAAAATTTATTGCCGAGATCACGTTTGTGCTCAGTTTTACCACGTAATGTCACCGCCTTTCGTTTAATAAGAAAACAATATTTCTTACAATTCAAAATGAAATGTCAATACTGTCCATTATTTATAATATACATTTTTTCAGATCATTCAACTTTTGTTCCCATTAAATGTATTGGAAAAAAAATTTTCACGACCATTAATTTTCATTAGTCAGATTTGTTTGTGTTTTTTTTCCAATTCCACCAACAAAATGTATTATATGCATTTATAAAATATATTCACAGATATATTTCGTTCGTGCAGAATGTTAAACAAAAATAAAAGCAAAACTGCAAACGGAAGCCCTTTTTTGTATTTTGAATTCAAATGAAAAACTGTTTGCAAATCAACTGTTTGATTTGCAAACAAGAACCCTTTGCAGAGGATCTTTCAGACCCTCAACCGCGTTGGGTACTGAATAAAAAAACACATAGACACTGTCTGTGTCTCACCACCCCGCGACAAACTGAAAAATGTTCCAACCTAGAGAGGAAGATCATGATGCACAAACAAACGCCTTGTGTAAAGATGCTCACAGGTCTTGTAATACAAATTTCCGGTCTGCTAGATGTTTGTTTCTACAGAGGAAGCTTGTTTGTTCATCAATGGCTAATACAGTATGAAAATGCAACTTTGTCATAAGAGAGAGTTAACAAATTTAAACATAAATTAATTCGCGTCAAGTAAACAAAAGAATAATCTCATAAAGGAATTAAGTATGCCCTTTGGTCGTCAAGACATTACATGATAAATCATTAAATACTCGCGAAGCATAAGACAAACTTTGCGAGAACAAACATTTTTGCATAAAAACTTACTGAATAGTTTGTTAAAAATGCGATTTCACGAAAATCACAAACAATGATTTCAGTGGAAAAATAATTTGCAAAATAGAACAAAAGTTGCATTATTTATTCAATTCAAATTTTGAAGACGGAAATTTATTGTTTGGCCCATATTCGTTCGACCTACTACAAATGAAATGCATCGTAAATTTTTTGAAATAAAGTGAATGAATTCTTCACTCAGGCAAACATTAAATTTCGGGTCTTTTTGTAAATGCATTTCAGTGGCATTTCAAATTTTCTATTCGCGCTGCCTTATAAAATATCATTTGCGATTGGGAACAACCCTTGCTTGCGTATCGTATATTCAGTTTTCACGTTCTCTGATGTCAGTGTTGAAATCTACTCTTCGTTCAAAATTACTGCCATTCATATAATACGCATTGATAAAAAAAGACGTCTGTAGTCTTCAACTTATCTTTCACTTTCAAAAGTATCAAAAAATGTTATAATATTGTGTTACACGCGGCGAAACAAGCATTCCATTTGTAAATTGAGATCGTCTATTGTTGTAGTCAAGTTTTCATGATCCGGTGGTTGTCAAGCCAATCTTGTTTCTGAAATGAAAATAAAGTGATGTGACATTAATGATAAATAAAATTTTTTTATATTCAAATTTTCTATCCTCCATTACTCAAATAGTCGTTCAAATCTCAACTTTTAAATATATTTGACATGTGAAATAATATCTCTAAATTTCATCATGTGACGCGACAGTTCCCAAGTAAAAATTCGAGCAGTTTTTGCCCAGTTCAAAATTGTTACTGGTTAGATATGAGCCAGTTCGACTGGGCCAGAAAATTCTGGCCAGTTACTAGCTAGAAAATTGCGAGTAACTACTGGAGCAGTTTATCCCCCCTGATCACTATCCAGGTACTGGCTAGTCA
>JAAMPD010000890.1:0-34045 GCA_025266255.1 Trissolcus basalis
GACTCACATCAGGTGCTTCTTACGGTTCTTAACGCGACGCCTCAAAATTTTAAATCATTATTATTATTTATTTATTTATTTTTCATTACTTAATGGAACCGTATTTTAATCGGCCATTCATTGGTACATTTACCCTACTATCATTCCCGTTATATAAACTTTTGGAAAAATTAACATAACATTGGCAACATTATTGAAATATAAATTATAATTATTTCTGAAAGGAATACTTTTGTTCAAACATTATTGAATATCATTGAGTAACATGATTCACGTTACAGAATGGATAAGAAAAGTATTCCCTAATAGAATTGAAATGTAATTGTTGTACTTTAAATATCAGACAATTCAATTTGTACTTTACCAGTACTAAGGTTGGAGGAAGAACCTTTCTTTCCTCGACTAGGTGTAAGAGCTCCAGAATCAAGCTCGGAAGCAGAATCAACATGGATTGTTCTTGGCCGAGCTTTTGATGACGTTGCTTTATTTCTCTTCATTGGTTTCAACGAATGTTGCATTTCTTTATCAATCACCTTACCCTGTAATGAAATTATTGCATAGAAATAAAGTTATTTTAAAAATCGATAAACCTTCATAAAATCTATAATACTTCTCGCTCCGCCTCTTCTATGGCTTTTTTTAATTTGTGCTGTTCTAAAATTTTGGCCCTTCGTAGCCTTTCTTGCTCTTTTTTAAACTGTTTTTGTTCTTCTTTTAATTTTTCTCGCTCCCTTCTGGCCTGTGCTTGAGCTTCGTTACGAATCCTTAATTCGTCTTGCTGATGCTTCCGTTGCAAACACATCAACATTATACGCTCCTTTTTCTTTTCCATTTCGTCTATTGAATTCTGTTTTAAAACATAATAAAACGTTTCATTATCCATTAGTTAATCATGTCGTAAAATGAAGTTATAAATATTTAATCATCATTATTAAATTACCGGATCTAAATTTGACAATTCAGTTCCAATAACTAATTCCTCTGCTGTTTTCGTTGGTTTTTCTCTGGGTCTATCTTTGATTGCTTCCCTCTGAATTTCGCGCTCCTTTGCTTCTCTTCTCTCTCGCTCTTCTGTTTGTTTTTCTTTGTCATACTCCTTTTGATCCTCTGCTAATCTTTGCCTTTCGGCAGAAGTAAATTCGGAATGTTGCGACAAATCAATTTGTTCAATATACGAGGACATTGCTCTTTCCTGAAAGTTGTCAAATTGTTGTACTACACCTTTTTAATTGACGATTAATGTATCTTACGTATAATAAAAAGATTATAATATTCAATAATATTATATTACAATGACCTTTTTTGGGGATGATTTTTTGGCTCTGAGAATCGGCTTGGGTTTTTTCGGTGCATCATCATCGTCGAATGAAATGTAAAAGCGTTTTTTCGCGTCCTCATTTGATTGCGGCGGGGTTTCTTGCCTGGAATTCGAAGGCGGTGAATTCACCTCTCGCAACGATGTGTGAAGTTGAAATGAATTTTGCGACATCGGGCGCCTTGTAGGTGATGGTATCCTGTATGTTCGGCTACCTGATGTGATGTGCAGTCCTCGAAAATCTTGCGACAGATCATCATCATTGCCTGTTAAATAAGTAATAATCATTCATTTTGTGTTCCTTATTATTTAAATGATGATAGTTTAATAATAAATATTATTCGTTTTGAATCAAACTTTACCTATGAAGGATATATTCTGCGGCTCCATGTCGTCTACGGATGGCGCTGGTACCGGCGTATGAAGTGCAGCACTTTGTCTTTTTTCGATAGGACTGTCACTTGTCATTGCCACATTGTGAATGGTCGGCTTCTTTGGTTCTGGACTTTCGTTTATCAGCTGACTTATTCGATGAACCTTTAACAAACAAACAAACTAATATTAAATATGCATAACAACATTTTTTATTATGTAACGAGAAAAACAAAGTATTATATAAACAAAAGTATTTGCCAAAACAAATTTAAAATCAATATCTTATACGAAAACGAACCTGCTTAGAAAATGATGACGATGAAATAAAAAACATGTTTTTTCTTCTTAAGATAAAAAAGACGAAAAAAAAAAAGAAAAGTTTAATAAATTGATAATGGATTGTAATATATAATTTAGAATAAAAGTATGTTCCCGAACTAAACACTTATACGAGTCGCGATGGCATTGCGCGCGGCAATCAAATGGAAAGCAACAGCATTGGGAAACCCGAGTGGGAAGCCCATCTCTTCCATGTTCGGATTCTGAAGCGGCCGGCTATAACAGGGCGTTGCATCACCAACTGGTTTAGCCCACAGTTTATGTCGCGACATTTATGAATGTATCTTTACGCAAAAGAGAATATTTTTTTATCGTCATTGCTAATCTAGTCGATGGTCCAAAATCGAGTTGATAGACCGCCGACTGAATTGTATTATAGAAATGCTGGTGACATCATTATTTCAACAAATAATGTATTTACTTGTAATAAATATATAAATTAAATGTTATAAATATTATTTAACGAATTGTTGAGCTGCAACGCGTATTAATTAAATGAAAATGAAAATGAAAATGAAAATGAAAAGTAATAAGAGCAAATAATTACAGCGTTACGATGCTGTGGACTAGCAGTTAAAGGTGGAGTTTGATTGAAAAGCGTTGGAGAAGCCTGGTACGAAGAAACTGGATGATTTAGTTGATTGTTGCAAAGACTGTGGTCTCCGCCGTTGAGGTAACGCTGTTCCTGAGATGCATCGTGTAGTACAAAGCCCTTGTGCTGTGAGTGCGCCGGATGAACGTTCCAAGCTCTGCTCACATCTTGATACAGTCCCATATTTTGTTGATAAACTAAACAAAAGTTGAATAATATATCATATCAGTTGGAGTGATTTAACAATAAACATATATACGAAATAAAAATTGTTGGTGTACCAGGAGGCGGGGCAGTAGGAGGAGGTTGATGAGCGATTCTAGAGTCGAGGGTTTGAGGATACCCAACAGCGGCCATCTCGGTGGCCAAACTTTGAGCAGGTGATAGCTGACCCCACGTTCGCCGAGGCAGTTGAGGCTGGTCGTGCAAATAAAATTGTCCTGGTTGAGGAATAGGATCCGCTATTCTTGGCGTTACCAAAGGGTTCGACGTTGCAATGCTGTAATTCTGTCAAAATAAATGCAACATAAAATAACATCTAATTCAAATGAAACTAATCAATTCAAGCACAAGCTCTTAAAGTAAAATGCCAACCTGAATGTGATGTTGACTAAGGCTTTGCAACTGTTGCAACTGCTGTTGCATTTGCTGTTGGTGTTGTGACATCAGATGTTGATGTTGTATTTGATTCTGTTGGCTTGCTAGACGAATGATATCAGCCTGAATATCGTTTAGACTACTGTTCATTCTATCAAACCATAAGACAAATTATTTTAATAACATTGCTACAAATATATGTTAATCATAATAATTATTATAATAATTATTAGTTTCTCTTACTGTGAAATTGAATGATGGCACTGTTCAAGATCCATATTCTCGATGTCAGGCGTACGTCGGGTCTCGACAAACGGCATGTTCCCATCATGTTCAAGCCATTTGTGCTCAACATCTCGAACATCCTCATTAATCTCCTAATAATATAATCATTTCGTTTTAATCAATTCATTCTATTCTATGTTGTAACAAATAAACAAACAAACCCAAAAATATAATAATTTATTAGTTTTTTTTTTGTTAAGTGTTAGAATCAAGCAGAAAAACTTTAGTCAGAAATCAGCATTCCATCCCGAAACTTTACAAATAAAAGTAAAAAAAAAACCAACATTATTACGCATTACCTATTTTGATTTACCTATTATTTATTCGCCATTGTCAAAAATTTTGACCAAGTTAAAAAACATCTTTAACTCTTTTGAAAGAATGATAACAAAAAAAATTGACATTTGCACATCAGATAAAAATATTGAACTGTACGTGACCTGGTACTCGAAAAGCTAAAGCTTCTTATTCATCCATATGTTTGATCAATAGTAGATATAACATCTTCAATTGTAAAGATGTCAAGGTTCTATTATTCCTTCGAAATTATGATATTTCTTTGTTTCCCAATTTTATACCGATTAGGGGTTAATATCAATTGATTAATGCTCAAGTAGTTTATAATTCACACAAATTAACAACAAATTGTCATGCGACATCAATTTTTGTTATCGCATACAATAATAATATCTATTGTCTTTGTTTTATTTTCATAATATGAAATGACGTTGCATAAAAGTAATCAACTTTATGAATTTGAGTAAAGCATTCTAATTAAAAAAAGTAAAACATTTGGATAGCCATCCAGAAGCAATAAATACTAGAACAAAAAGCATCATCAAATTGTTGTTTCGGATCAACGCATATGATAAATACATATTGTTGTTAAATAAAATTATACGACTGTATGTGGTCCCTGTCATTAAAAATAAAATGATGCATGGATATTAAAGTGAGATAGAAAAAATGTTGAATTGAAAACTGTTTAAAATGATTTTGTGTGTTTGACAGTGACATCGTTGTACCTTGAGCGAAAAGGGGCGCTGTGGCTTATCTTGAGGGATAGCTGGAGATACGGATGTTTCAGTGTTGCTTGAGGATGCCTCGCCTGGAGTCGAGCAATTAGTTCCCATAGGGCTTTCATCATCCCCACCCGATGCAGAAGAAGCGGGTGACTTAATTTTACCCTGTAACCAGCCCATCAGCGCGTGCTCTGTTAGCTACTCACACATACCGCATCAGCTACCAGACCATTCGAAAAGAATCCTCTATTTTTTCCCTCGATCATATTACAATGATAAATTATTGTCTACAGCAGGTGAAACTATTGCGATTTGTTTACACAAATTCCACTTGCGTTAGTCTACAGATTTTAGTTTAGTTATAAACGAAATCATATACAAACTAACAGAAAAATAAAAACCAACTTGAAAAACAAAAAATGAATCTATTCTACGTGAACATGCTTTATATGACTATTTACTACTATACATCTACATTGTAACCAAATCCCATCACCACGCATTGCAATAAAAAAGAAAAAACTCCAAAGAATTACAAATTCAAAATAAAGGGAATCTAAAGAAAATCAGAGCATTGTATAGGTATGTAAGAAGAAAACAAATGTAACAGACAAAATAGTTGGAACAGATAAATCGTTTGCATTCATGTTAGAGAACTTACTTTAGTGACAGCTTGCAGAAACGCAGCTTTGCCAACTTGTTGACGTTTCTTTGAGGCTGCCACTTCATATTTTCGCTTATCATTCTCAATTGATCGTTTCTTTTCTTCTAGCTGTAGCCGAACGTTACGCAATTGTTGTACAGTAATTGCTGAATTACTGTTGTCATCTGTATAATAATAAATAAATAATAGAAATTTGAATGATTGGTCATGACAAACAGTGTGAAGTTTAATGGAAGAAACAATCACCAGAATCATGGGTATCGTTATGATGGGTTTGTTGATCAGCTTGCTGTTGCCACGTAGTTGTATTCGGCAAAGTGGCAAAAGTCATTTTTTTCTCGAGAAGACCGTTGCCGTTAGTCTGACCAGGTTTCTTAAAACTCGATCTAGATTCATCTTGATCTGTGTAATTAAGGTTGATAGCCCGATCAGATTGGCGACCGAGATTCGCAAAGCTGGCCATTTTTGTTGTTGTCTCGGCAGTCTCGGCCGGTTCATTATCACTCGACTGCAACGTTGTGTTTTTGAACGAACTGTTGTCAAGGCTTGAATTGGATGCATGTCTTCGCAGACGTGCTGGTGGTTCATCGTTGGCATAACCGTTGTCAGCAAGAATCAATTGGACTCCACTTCCATAAACATCTTGAACGCTTGAACGAGCTGGTTGTGCTGGCGCCTCTACTACTGTTCGCCTTCCAATATGTGCTCCTACTTCTTTGTCCGGGTTTCTTCCAAAATTGTGCAAATTGTCCTATTAAAAGTATTTTATCATTTACATAATGCTCTTTTTCATTTACAGTCATAATATATTAATTTATATAATTTAAGCATTATTTTGTAATGTAATGATTAAGTATAACTATATAATAACCTGAGAACCGCCAAAATTTTCTATAGTCAATTGCGAGTCGTCGCTCACACTATTTCTTCTAGATCGTCTTCCTCCATAAGAGCTTCGTCGCTGATCTTCCCAATTGCTGGGCCGACCAGCGGCCTCTGCTCTGCCAACCGTCGATTTGTCATCAGCTACGGAACTCAGCGTAGGTACTCCTCTACCTCTGTGTACAACAAAGTTTTCATCCCCTCCTCTCCTATTAATAAACCATATCATTCAATAAGTATTATTAAATAAGAGCTCTTCACTCATTCATTTGTTCATTCTTTACAAATATTCACCTATCATCACTGGTATAATTGTCACAGGTTTGTTGTAACGATTGCGACTTTCTCACTGTAGCAGATGACACCGGTTTTGCAACTAGAACAAACAAAATTCATATAAACGTGGAACGCTATTGTACAAGAGGTACGACGCTAAACAAAATACACAAACACACACGGATAAATTGGTTAAGCAAGCGACGTTATTAGTCATTTTGGATAATTTCACAGGTGAAAAAGGATAGATCATAACAGTGATATAATATATATATAAATATATTTTTTTTTCCAAATAGTTTCATCCATCTATAAATGATTGTACTAAATGAATGTAGAATGGCAAGAGGTCTCCTTTTTGGAGGACTTAATGTTCTTTATGATTACGTACCTAAAGAAGTCTAAATCGGTCCAAGAACAAAGGTAACGGAACAGAACTGATGACGGTTGATGACGCATAACGAAAACAAACAGAGGCTATTGGAGTGCGCAACAACAACAAAATGCAACGTAAAGTGAAAACAACTAATAATACCACGATGAAGCTCTAAATCAAGCTTAAAATGAAAAAAAAAGTCCTTCGATTTGATTTGTATCGAGTAGTCTGAAACTAAAGACATGCAAATCAACTCATAGTAAGCCAGGCTGTTGAAGCGAATTGTTGATGCTGATTTGCGTTTAAGGATTATGGCTATTTTTATGTAATACACAGTGTGCTCTCCTAAAACGGACCTTTGTTTTTGGTTTTTTTTTTTCAGTTGTTTCTATATGTTAGATATATAATTTTCATATAATTTGGAGAAATCATTTGTTCCACAATCCGTAAAGCGCCTACCGAAGGACTTTGAGTCCGAAAATAATAATAATTGTTCCGGGCATGTCTTAGATTTTGTTGTCTTATCGTGCGGGTACCTTTGAAGGCTGGTGCGGATTCGGAGAGGTTGCTTCTCAGATCAGGTATCGGAGTCACTGCGGACTGTGGCAGGCTTCGTTTATGAGCTACGCCATGACTATTGCGCGGACACTCTTCATTGCCAACCGGAAGTTGACGAAAGAGGAAGGCGAGGATAGCGTTGTTTGTAGACAAGCATCAACAAGGTTACAGCATAAAAATACATATAAACGTCACACACTCTTGTCACAGATTTTGTCAAATATTGTATTCGAATTTTTTTTATATGCGTTTTATTTATTTAATATTGGCTACTACCATTTGTTCTTCTCTGTATTTTAGAGTACGAGGCGATATCAATTTTATCTATGTAGGAATAAAGTGTATGTATACTCTAACACTGATGAGAAGCTATTAAAATGCCACTTGAAATACTCGCGGAAACAAAATTGATATATACAGTCGGCAATCAAATTGAACATTGAGGATGGATAACAATTAATTGTATAAAATGTAAGGGGAAATTAAAAATTGGTGAAACTGAAGGAAATTTGTTGTACAGATAAATAAGAAATAAGAAAAATAATAAATAAATAATTAGTATCGTCATGCTGTGTGGCAAAAAATATAGTTGAGAGAACCCCTTGCAGCAGTGAGTTGGAATATTCTGAAATACGGTAACAAGTAGTTATAGTTACAAGTCACCAGACCGTCACCGTGTTGCTGTGTTTCTGCAGCCTCCCTCAGCGTGTACGTGGGGCGGCGGCGGCGGCGGCGGCGGCATTTGATTGATTCGTTATTATCTATAAGCATGCTCTGATACAAAACTTACCGTCCAAGTATCGAAGCCCTCGATCTTCTCCAGGATAACACACGCATTTGGCAGGATGAATCTCCAAAACATTGTACATATCTGCAAGAAACGCCACTAGGTTTTGTTTCATTGACCTAGAAATGAAAAGAAGAAAGAATGATGTTGGATGGTATAGAAAATTTGAGTTATCGATTGAATAAAGCAAAAGAAGAAAAAAATTGTACCCTCTCATATACGTAACGTCTTCCGGTTGCATATGAAATATTGGATAAGGCAAACATCGGTTGCAGAACGCGTGCACCAGCGAAAGATTATGAAAAGCATCCGCGACAGACGAGCGTTTCGAGACACGAATATCCATCCAGTTGAGTTCGCCAGGGCAGTAAAAAGCGACGACGGCTGCAAGTCCAACGCCATCGCAGAGCGACTGAAAGTCCTTGGCGGATGGCAGTTCCGGAAGCCGTGTCTTGTCAGCGTCTTCCGTTTGAATTTTACTGATGAGAGCTTGCGACGCGTGACCAATCCATAGTAAGAGGCCTTTCTCGTGGTCTGCAGGCACTTCTACCTGGGCCTGTGGCTCGAATCGCTGGATCGCCGCTACAACTCGATCCCCCGTGACCACCTCTTTTGCATATAGAACCATCAGGCCCTCTATCACAGCCATATGTGCAGACTAAAAACATTTTTTTTTCTATTAATCAAACTCTGATTATATTACAATTACAATTACAATTCAAAAACAAAAGAATCATGTTACCATTTTGAGTGGTGAATTTTGTATGAGGATGGTTTCGGTAAGCGGGCTACTATTAGGCTCGGCGACATAAACACCTTTCCTGGCAAGAGCTTGGAGAATGCCCGAATGATTTTGATTGTGATAATTCGGGTCCGAGTAGATGTTAGCCAATGCCAGACAGTACAATTCCGCATTTGAAAGGGCGTGTACAATTTTGGGCTTCAAGTGCTCTTGGTCCTGTCAAATTTTACACCAAATGTTATACTTTGTTAAATTTTGAGTAAAACGTTTTTTTGTTCATTTTCCTGGTATTAGTTACCTCGTGATCCCTGTAATAGGGTTCTTGTAGCTTGTCTGGCACACGATTGTTGTACGCCTTGGACAAGAGCCATTTCACGGAGGCACGCTGTTTAGCCTGAAACAAATGTACAATTTTAATTACTATTATTTAAATACTAATGTTATTGCGTTGTAAATGACTTAACATATAGGTACATAACTCATCATGAGAGATTGTTAAAAACTGTTAAGTATTAATGTTTGATTTCAAGGCGAGTAATTGGATCTGACTTTATGTAATACCGATCGATCACATATCATTTTTTATTATATTCATCACGATATTTAATACACGTATATTAATACAATTATAATTAAAACTTTTCATTTCAAAAATAAACAAATCTGTACAAAGATGATAACAAATTAATCCACTAAGAGAGCCAAAATAATCATTCAACATATAAGACTAAAAAATTGTCGAACAAATCATTTTACGATGACATTTGATTAATTTTAATTAATTATTAAATTTTTGTACAGGCAAGAATGTTTATTCAACGGAAGTTGAAAAAATCTTTTATAATTAAAAAATCAATTATTTATATTCTAGTATAGACAAAATTGTGTATCTTTATTTTGATATATTTTGAAATGTTGTTTGCATGTGGTAAAAGAAAGTGGTTAATTAAATTCGTGCAAAAGTGACAAAAGTTGAACGTTTAAAAAAACACATATAATTAATGAAGCCAACAAAGCGTTGTCAAGTTGGGAGATTAAATAAGCATTTAAATGAATAATTCAATTAGTTGATTCAATGTGTGATTAAAGCGCGTATGCGCAACCAGCGAAACATTCTCTTCTGAGTTGTATTAGATTGTAATGAAATCTCACAGCTTCCTAGTCAACAATTATTTCCAAATGGAAACGAAAAATGTGTTAAAATGATGCACTCGTTTAAATTTCGATTGATTAACAAAATTGCGAGACAGACAATTTGATGTTTGTTTTTCAAGCGACGAATCAAAAGTATAAAAATGTAGCTTGATTCAGAAGACAGAAAAAGCTAAAGTTATGAGACAGAGACTATAATTTTGGAATATAAATAGTATAGAGTTTTGTCAGAGAGAGAATATAATATACAATAAATGAATGAGAGGAATGAGATTGTATGTGGAGAATTTGCAAATGCAAGTGTGGTTGAGAAAATTGGAAGGTGCCGATGATATACGTAATGAATGACACGCTCGCTCCTTATAAAATGAATTCCGTGATGAATCCCGGCCATGGACGAGTGCGCGACCCACACTCGCGTAACTTGTCTCAGACAATAATGCCATGTTTAAGTTAATAGCATTGAAACGCAAAAAGAGCAACAATTATAATAACATCTGATCCGTTGTTTTCTTTTTTTGTTTTATGAAACAAGTTGCAATGAATGGGTTTGAATGCGGAATATTTTGATTATAAAAGAAGAAACAAATCAATTGAAATGTAATTTATTCTAAAAGAATGAGTTGTTGTATTTGATGTGTGCGTTTTCTCGCAGGAATTGGACTTTCTAAGACATCAAAACTGTGTGTGCGACTCGGGAGTTTGAGTAGGTCGCTGGGTTGCTCGGTCGACGCCAGTCATGAGAAAACCAATTGACCACCTCGGTTGTTCATTTTTATCCATCGATTCAACACAAATTCGTTAGTCAATACTAATTAGCGCCGACAAAATCGCGATACCAGACCACACCTCAGGATGTGATAGATATATGGCCGCTGGGAGCGTCCGCAATTGCGCTTTCGTTTTTCTTAATATGAATTTTACACGTATCGTAGTTACACGAGCTTTTATCTTGAATTCAGAAAAACAAGCATTACAGATGATGGGCAAAATAAATGTTAAACATTGTCAAGAAGAAATGAATTATGGAAATGCTAGTGAGCTTGCTCGAGAAACTCGCACTGTTTCATATGTGGATCGTCGTACACGCACCGTTGACCACGTTGTCCGTTGCTTGGCCGGCCGGTGCTCTGCCAAACGTGCCGCGCCTCCAACAATCGATTATATATACTATTCTTCAAATTATTTTCTCTCATTCTTTTTTCTCCATTCAGTTTCATTATTCTTACACAGCCCCTCATCAATTCCACTTTCTTTCATAACCGCAAACAATTAATGACCAGTTTAAACAAATTAATCCAGTTCAAATAGTGTCTTCTTGTTATTCTTGCTGTGCGCGTAGAGTCTCTGATAAATCAAATCGCGCAGCCATTCAAGAGACTTGAATGCAACGGTCACTTAACAAGCATCTTCGCCAAGGTCATTAATTTCAAGGTCAACGTCCGAGATTATGTAGATTCCAACGCAAACGTCGCACATTCATTTATTTAAGAGCTATAACAATTTTTACATTTCAACTGCTTTACAATTTTATTTAGCCGTCAATCAAACATTTAATTATTATGGTTTCCATTTCAATTGTAAACGTATTTCCGACTTGAGCTGCTTAAATCTACGTTAAAAGTATAGATGTAAGACAAAATTCTACTCTATGGCTATGGCTAGTAGATAAATAGTAAATGTTGCTGAACCAACAATGTTTTTGATGGAGATCAAAACTACCAAGAAACTGAGCCATGTTTGACAAGTTAAGGGATGTTTATAAAGTAGTGAGTCATCATTCGAGTAGGCAAATATAAACTTTGTATAAATGGAATCGCGGGTTCGCCAGTCAGAATTAGAATAACACATATAAGCGGTGCTTTTATCCTCATCAGATCCATGATTCTAATCACAACGAATCAGTGCGATAACACGTTCATTCATTCACATTCGAGATTCTTTTTTTCTTTTCAACTTGTGAATGATCGTTAATGATTGATAATCATCGCGATACACGCAATTAGTTCATCAAAGAGCTAATTTCAGATGAGCCATTTGTTATGCTCTATAGACACAAGTTGGCTTTCATCATTCATATTGCAAAAAAAGAAGAAGCTTTTGTTCTCATCAATATATTATAACACCTCAATGTTAGTTTTCAAATTATTCCAAATATTTCAATTCATTATTGTTTACGACGCTGTTGCCGTTACGCGACCAAACATAACCTCAAATATACAAAAGCCAATAGGCTCTTTGGAACTCTACCATTGGTCCAAACATACACATTGGATTGAACCCATTTATATTAATTTACATGCTCATTTTTTAAACGGTAAAATATATACTAGCAACAGGTAGTTGATCAAAGAGCAACCGATAAGAAGAAGAAGAAAAAAAACGTGGAGATAAATATCGAATGCAAGCAAGTAAAAAAGTGAATGAAAAGAAATGGTTCATGAGAGCTTGGTTTTATAAATAGTCGGACTTTCTGAACTCTTCCGCGTTTCTGGCAGCTCAACGATTCTCGTGTTATTTCGCTTAGACAAAATGTTGATTATTTTTCATTTTATTTGTAAATAATCATATTGACGGGGAACGAGTTTCAACTTATTATTCACATGGTAAACTGAATAGCTGGCGTTATCGCTCAACAGCAATCTCGCGACACGAATTATTTTAATAGCAATGAGCCGGAGATGTTGGTCGCGCGCTCGATGCCAATGAACCTCCGTAACCTCTGGTGCTTTGTATTCTGATAAACTATCCTCTTGGCTCAGACTAATCATCTTAATTACTCTACGTTTTCAATCATAAATTAGCACTCAATGGTGTACAGAAGACACTAGGAGCGATTTTGTGAAACAGCTCTTACAAGAACGTTTCAATTGAATTCGCGAAACAAATTGTCTATAGATAGCGCTGATCCATTTCACCAATGGCGGAGTTATCGTACTTGTCAAAATCTGATTAATGAATAAATAACTTCTTCTTTTGTTTTGTTAACAAAAAACAAGACGACAATTAATTACAAATATATTTATTATTAACTTAGTTTTTTCATTTGCCACCGCACGAGATTTTATTACAGTAAAATGAACAACTAATTGAGATGATTTCAAAGTTTAAGCAGAAATATTATTCCTGGAAGAAAATAAAGTGGAAATTCTAGAAATTCGAATTATTTGCAGAGCCATAAGGGAAATTGTTGTGACTTTGTGTCTTACTTAATATATATATATATATATATCTATGAATTGGTGCCAAATATGGATGACGGGGGAGACGGGGGATAAAAAATGTTTGAATATTGAACGTTTAGTGAATGAAGAAATACTTGAATAGTAAGGAGCATTTTTATTTTCAATGTTAAAACGAAGTGGCCGCGGCCCGGTGGGCGGAAAGTGTACTTCATTCCAAGCCCACGTCGCGAAGCCGACAATACGCGCGTCTATAACAACCAGATCGGCGTAACTTTGGCTCTCTAAATGAGATGAATATTCCATAGCGCAAAACCAAAAATGGTTTAAATATTTTGACGAAGAAAATCGCACTTACATAAATATTCGTCACTGTCGCATTTCTAAGCATGTCACGCACATCTTCGACGTCGGGCAGATGCTCGTCCAGCCTCATCGGCTGATGAGTTGCAGTGATTGCCAGCATGATTGGATCGCGCTTTCTATTTTTTTCTATTCCTCACCGGAGCAATTTCAGCAATTTGATCGGACGATTCTTGCCAAGGAACATGTTTCTTCTTAGCGTTTCACGTACGAGCAACTTGTTCGAACTCATCAAATCAAACTTGTCATTCTAACTGAGCTGTCCCTTTTTTCTTTCAAACTAAATTCATTTCAATTTGCAATTATTTCGTTATTGTTCTACTTTGTAAGTTTTGAACAATAGTTTAGTAGTTTCATTTTATTTCTTCTTCTGTCTATTTTCTAATTACATTAGATTATTCATTTGCAGTAATTTAAATCAGTCAAGTTTGACGGTTCAAAAAAAAAGAAGAAAAAACAACAACAACAATCGAATGTTGAAAACTCAAATGAGAATAAAAATTTGTGATATAATATGCTAATATACCATTGTGAAAGACTAATGGTGATTGCAAAATTTTGTTCCTCTACGGCAGGAAAAATTAATTTTTTATCCAAAAGTGTGAGAACTCTTGCGTTTATTGTCTGCCAAACAATAACTGTATCTTTTATTTACACCTCCAGTTAACTGTTTCACTTTGACCGACAATAATAACCAATTATTTACTTTAGTAATGGCTAAACAGTTCTTTAGGCTATTTTATATAATAATAATAATAATAATAATAATTTTCGTTCACAGACATATGGTATGGTAATCGAACTGTCCTTGCATGTTACATAATAATAGAAACTTTGATCATCAATAATTGCAGGCACAAATTATCCATAAAAGGAAGAAAAGTTTTTTCTTAATCGTCCCCGGTGAAAATTGCAGTCTTCGAAATTATTTTAATTTTCACTAAAGAAAAAATTTGGATGCTCGCACACGAGTTGTATCAGAATCAAGTTTTTTCACAATTGTATCCAAATTTGAAGTATCCTCATGAGAACATAGTGGACTGAAACTAAAACCGATTCAGGTCAAACTATTGATCCGAATGAATATCACAAAATTTGAGTTACAAAAGTCGGTGATTTTGAATTCAGTTTGTTAGACAAATTTGATTTGTTGTTTTTGAAAGTAGTCTACAAAATGTTTTTTACTTTGCACGTGTCACTAAAAACGGACGAAGCCCGGCGGCACTTATACAACATGATCCTGTACATTGTGCATCACTAAACTGTAAGGAAAACTCAGCCGAAAAAGAGTAAAAGAAAAGAAAGTATGAGTTTTGTAAATGAGCTCGCCTTATATGGTTTGCGCGCGGTTGATATTCGCGACGACAGTGCCGGCTAATGGACCGTCAAGGCGAGCGATCCGCGAGCGGCCGGAAGGCAAGCGCAAGCAACACGGACTACCGCTAGGCGCGAGCTATTCCGATTTACCGATTTGCAACGAGACGTGGGGGCAGCAAACGCTCAGTCCCCTTTCCGCACTCGTTTCTGCGCGCTCTCGGCCTTCTTTTACACACCTTTTCTCAACTCGTTGACAACTGCCAAACACATCTTTTTCAATCACTCATTCATTCAATATTTCATATTCATTACCATATTAATAAATTACAATAAATACCAACAATTCAAATATTTTTTTTTTTTTTTTCGAAAGATGTGAATGACCCTGACCTATTTACAACGCAGCGGGAAACTGAATTTCATGCCGCTACAATGAACTATAAAAGTGAAATTAACATGAAAAAAAAAGATGGGTCTATGTAATAAGCCCAAGTATTTTATGAGTTGAAAATGGTTAAAATTTTATTATTAGTTGGATTCGAAACAACTTTTTATACGATTTGTATAAAAATTATTATTTAATTTAATAAAATGTTTCCAATGAAAGTTATTTTTTTATTGAAATGAATTTTAGACAAAAATGTACCTATAATATAAAAATATAAAATTATTGTAAAAAAATGTCAATCAATTTTCCAATAATTGTCTTATAATGTAAAATAATATGTCCAAAACAAAATAAAAACAAAAGATTGTAAGAACAAGTTAATTTAAATATGAAACTCATTCACTGACTGAAGTTGAATTAATTGTTGTTATATGAATTTAAGTGGTAAACAAGACGTCCTTTCGTCTTAATCCTCCCACATTAGGATCAGCATTCTCGCGTTTGATCAAACCTGCGCCACTCGATAAAATTTACCATTTTGTTAATACGTATATTCTTAATTTTACTTTGCAACCGCCATAAATCATCGGCGACCTTCGTTTTATTACAATTTTGAAGGTTAACGAAAGATATCGCGTCTTTACTATATGCGAATCATAATACTGATTCAACGTAAAAAGCTTCAATTAAAATTACTATTGAGATAATAAAAAAGAATGAAAGAAAGAAAAATGGATCATATAATGACTAGTAGATGAAAAAAGGGAATTACATAAATGTTTTGCACGAAATGCGTTATAATAAAAAAAGATGAGTATCATCGGGGTATAGTAAATCATATTTTCCTTTCGATCCAAGATTTGATATTGTTGGTAGAATAAAACATCAGTGAGTTGGTTGGATGAATAGTTGGCAGGCTTTTGTATGTGCGTGCGATTTTTTGTGAGAATGCGTGTGAATTGTGTGGATGAAAAAGGACAGGCCGAATGGGCAGCCACGATCTGGGTGAAATGATCACTTTCACCGATGATATTTTGCCCAAGCTGCGACGATGCTCGGTTTTCTCTGACCCGCGCATTCCTATTCCACATGAAAGTTGTGTCCCATCTTGCTCACAACTTTTGCTCCATTTATGTACTTGTTATTTCATTTGTCATTATTATATTGAATCGCTCTTCAATCGAGTATCTATTGGTATGAAAATTTGAGTTCAAGTGAAAATATAACGTGTTCTCACGAACAATATAACAACATCTCTGCTGGATGATAAATATCGCAGCCCTGCGGGCAACGCACCTACGCGCCACTAACAACCACCTTCCAATCAAATTGTTCTTTTGTCTTGTTCTTTGTAGCCTATTCTATGCCACGATTCATGAAATATCGAAGAAAATCGTGCAAGATTAATTGCCCCGTGAACACTTTTGTCTTCACTCTTTTTCACATCAGTTCGAATCAGTTATTGTAACTTTTCATTTGTACGCATCCCTTTTTCATTTAAACAAATTCAATAATAAAAAATAAATAAATGAAATGAAATAAAATAATAATAATAGGAAGAACTAAATTGAATGAGTAATTAGGCCGTAATTGACAAGTGGTTAACACTGTTGTTATCTGTAAGCATCGACATTAGTGTCTGAAGTGGATAATGAAATTGTGCAATGCGTGAATTGAAAATAAAATTGTATTGTCCCTTGGAATAGTGATATTGCACCCTAAATGAAGCAATAGGCAGACAAGTAGGCAGCTGCTGTGCACGTGGGTGGCTGGATTAGATAGGATAGGTAGGCCGGCAGTGCTCCGGCTTACGTAAGAAAACGCAGAGTAAGCTGATTCTCTTCCAAGATACGCCGTGGACTGGGACAACTCGCGTACATACAACTCAATGACATTCGAGAACATGATCAGATCAACTATGTACATGTCTTCATCCCAGATACAAATACTTCATACCGTTTATCTTATATCGTTCACTAATCTACAAATCAAACTTGACAATTAATCAATCAGCAGAAAAATCATTAAATTCAAGAGGAAGTGAATGAGTAAACATTTGATCCGATTAGTATAGTTGTAAGACAAATATTTAATGAAGGTTATAATAAATAACGATTGTTATACATTTCCGGCTTGAGATAGTCAAAATGCAAAAGTTGTAAATCAGGCGGTCGTAATTAAAAGAGCAATTAATTTTGAGATTGAAATGTTGAACAATCGATGTGAGGAGGTGTTTGTACGGAAAGGAAGAACAACGGTACGAGCAAGTTTGTCCTGATAAGGAAACGCGTAGGATATATGATCTAGATGGCGAGTCCTTAACGGATCAGAAATAAGCGACCTTTCTCAAAGGCGCGCCTCTGACCATGAAATGGCTAATCAAATATATATGAGTAATGATGAATGAAATACCTGGCGGGAATCGCTCGGTGGTTCATGCAAGCCGGCATCGGTGCTAGCGCCTGAACCTTTACGTCGTTCATCGACAGCGTTACGGTCCATTGTAACGCAATCATTGACAGTTGTGTCAGCCTCTGGCGCAATCACGTTGTTATCGCAGCCCTGATTTTCGGGCCACCCAACTGTATCCTCGGTGTTCTTACTCTTAGAAAAGAGACGCGAGATTGTACTCCACATTCAACGAGCACTCGACACTTTTCACAACTGCTGCTCAATCCCCAACAATCATCCTCAATGTCTTTCCTGAAACCACAAATTTCAATTTCAATTTCATTACTCTAATCAACCTTTATATATTCATTATACACATTTTCCCATCTTTTATTTTACTCTACAATATACATATAGACTATATATACACACACACAACTAAATTTTTTATAACCAAACTTGACATATATTGATTAAATGAATAGAAAAAAAAAAAAAAAAAAATAGAAATTTTATAAAAATTGTTTTACAAAAGCTTTAAATAACTTTATTTTCTGATCCCTGATGACAAATCAACGAATAAAATCAATAACTTGGATGACCCTAACCTCAAAACGTTACAACAAAACTGTTTGCTATACATACGTACAGTCAAACACATCACACCAATCGACAATAAGACGTCAAACAATCACTTTTGTCACACCCAAAAGCAAATTATATTATTAACAAACCGTTGCATTGAACGAATGCATGAAAAGTCAATTGAAAATAACAAACGAATGACGAAAGTTTGGTTCCAAACATTTATAATATCATATAAGCGATGATGAGAAAGCCCGCAACTGCAGCACGGATTGTACTGATGTGTTTATAAACATACAAAAATTCAATATTTGTATTGAATTTTGAATGTATTTGAACTACAATACAAGTCAATGAGTGTACAAATGATCCCATCAGGAGATGATGACAAGATGTAAATAGTAGTCATAGTATAATAATGATGATAAAAAAGTGCAATTAGCTTTGAAATTAAAGTTGTTCAAACTTCGAATGTCACACAAAGTAATTAAATTTTGGTCCAAACAATGCGAATGTTGATAGCAAAAATAGGGTGATCTGATTTAAGTAGAAACGAAAATAAAGTCTAGATGTGAAAATCGAGGACAGTTTGGTTGCATTGATGTGTTCTATGAGATGATTTGTGGTGTGTGCGTTGGTATGTCGGTCGGTCGGTCGCTCGCTTGCTCGGTTGTTCGATGAATTGTCAGCGATGAATCCAGCTGAGAGCATTGAGCTGCTCATCTCAAGCGTAATGAAAAAATTTGTATCTTAGAAACGACATAATAAAGCGCACATTAAGAACACTTGAGTACATACAAAAATGATCAACGATTTAGGCTTGATTCGGGTGACAGGTAGCGCGCACAGTCTCTCTCGCGTTGGACTATCCACTGGGCAGGATTATGCTGCTGGCGCGATCGCACTCGCGCACACTGTCCAACCCGAATCAACAGCGGACTTTTGCTCAAACAATTGGCTCGCTCAGTTGCGGCTTGCGACGCCACGCGCCGTTTTGCTCAGAGCTCCCGTCAACGCGCTTTACTCAAATCTTGCGAAAACTCCACCATCGTCGTAGTGTAGCACGTTCGCCGACCTCTCTGAACTTGTTCACGCAATCCGTTCATTCAGTGAGTCAGTGAGTACTGTGTCAAAGAAACAGGATTGCCAATTGCATTCTACTATTTTACACATAAATACCAATTTTGGTTCTTTCCTTGCCCTTCATCTTGCAACCAAGTTTCTTCGTTCTCTTCATTCGTCAACTTATTCTCCAAATTGTTTTTCAATATTCAATATTTTTGATTTTCAATTTGTTGCAATTTGTAATGTATGTTATTTCGCGGTATTTTGGTTTTATTCTATGCTGCCATCTAGTTGAGCACAAGTTGAACACTATGATTCAAGTGGCGCTGCAAGTTTATTTTGTATATGAGTAGAGGCAGAGAGAGGAGAATGACAATATCTGTCCTTCTCTTGTTATATCGGCACACTTCGCTTTGCTCCCTTCTTTCGGCCATCACGTTCCGGCCATACTAAACACGATCTCCGCGTTTGTTAACACCGAATTCATTTACAAAATCGATCGATTGTTAATTTTGAACAATGGCCACAGTGGACGAAAAAGGCATTGCTGCCTTGGTGTATGATTTTTTACTCAAAAAGGATGCGAATCTTGCACAAGTTTTCCAGAAAAAAACTAAAGCGGTAAGTCGAGAATTTTTGTATACCACGAGCTTGTTAGATGCAGCATGCCGCGACGCACCACGTGGGTGACATAGAAAAACCCATACTTGTACGCTTTAACTCGTTTTCCAAATTCATTTATCATTCCATATTTTTCAACAATATTTCCAATTCTTTATTTCTTTGATTGTTTCAAGTTTTTGTCAGATTCTCCATTGTTTGACCTTAAGATCAAAAATCACGTGTTCCAAGATTTGTTCTTTCTTTATTAATGCATCAATAGAGTTACAAAGAAATATAAATTAATATAACTATGTAAATTATATTTACAATATAAAACGTGTGTATATATATAAATAATCTAAAAATGAATGTTTGTGAAAATCGCACACGTGTTAATTGTATGCTAGTTATGGTTCAGGTATTTTTACTAAAGAAGATTAGATTAGATAGTTTCTAATGATATTATATTTACAAATTCAGCTTTTAAAATAAATAATGAGATTTTGAAATCCATATTTTTATTCGTTAAATTATTTTGAACAATATTTTAATGTTGTTTAAAAATTTTAGGTGCCCTTACCCAAAGGACTGCCGACGATCGTTGAAATATTCCAGCACTATCAAAAGGCCACAAACAAAAAATTCAATATCAAAGACGTAAATGCTGAAAGTAGTTCTGACTCTGATTCTGATAGTGAAGAAGAAGCACCGAAAGTAAACGGTAAAGCTGCTCCACAGACAAATGGTAAAGCCTCAGTAAAAAATGCCGCAAAGAAAGAGTCATCGGAAGATTCTTCAAGTGACTCCGAAGATGATAAGCCTCAGAAGAAACAGACCTGCCCTGTAAAACCAGCTGCTCAACCAGCCAAACAAACAAAAGCATCTGCTAAAAAAGAATCTTCGAGTTCAGAAGACAGCTCTGATGAAGAAGAGAAACCCAAAGCACCAGCGAAAGTAGCTGCAAAACCCGCAGCAGCAGCAAAGAAAGAATCTTCGAGCAGCGAAGACTCATCTGAAGAAGAAGAAACACCTAAAGTTCCTACAAAGGCTGCTCCCGTGCAGAAAGTTGCTGCTAAGCCTGCCAACAAGTCTGTTGCGAAGCCCGCTGCAAAGAAAGAATCTTCGAGCGAAGATTCGAGTTCTGAGGAAGAAGAAGAAAGCAAAGCAAAAGTAGCTGCTAAGCCTGTTGTTAAGCCAGCTACAAACAAAGCCGCACCCAAGGTTGCTGCGAAAAAAGAATCTTCTAGTGATGACAGCAGCAGCGACGAGGAAGAGACTAACATCGCAGCCAAGGCAGCGTCTTGTAAACCATCGGCAGTCAAGACAGTTAAGGCAGTGAAGAAAAAGTCTTCCTCTGAAGATTCTTCAGATGAAGATGAGCCTCCGAAAAAAGCGGCCAAGCTAACAGTTGCGGCGAAAGCAGCACCTGCACCAGCTAAGAATAAGGAATCGAGCTCTTCAGAAGACTCATCGGAGGATGAAAAAACAGCTGTAAAGGGTGCTTCAGCCAAGCCATCGCCAGTTAAAAAGCCAGTAGTAGCAGCTGCTAAGAAAGAGTCTTCAAGCGAAGATTCTTCTAGTGAAGATGAAAAGCCAGCCAAAGCAGCTGCTCCCAAGGTTTCTCCCGTTAAAGCAAAAGCTCCATCGAAGAAAGAATCTTCTAGTGAAGATTCATCGTCCGAAGAAGAAAAAGAAGAAAAGAAGAAGGCTCCAGTAAAAGGAAAACCCAAAATCGTAGACGTGAAAAAGGTTGTGAAGAAGAAGGAGTCATCAAGTTCGGAGAGCGATGATGATGAAGACAGCACTCCAGTACAGAAGCAGCCTGCTGTTCAAAAGAAAAAAGAATCATCAAGCTCAGACAGCGATGATGAAGAAAAAGAAGAAAAGCCGACGCAGAAGCAAGTAAAAACAAACGCAAAAGCTGCAGAAAAGAAGGCCGAAAGTAGCAGCGAAGAAAGTTCAGACGAAGAAGAAGAAGAAAAAGAAGAGAAAAAAGTAGCAGATAGTGGAATGAATGGTACAGCGAAAAAGAACTTGAAGAGGAAAGGAAACGATGAATCGTTTGATTCACCAGTTGCAAAGATCCAGAAAAATAGTTACAACAACTTTGTGAAATCTGGACAACAGAATGGCGATAGGGTAAGTTATAAATAGAAAATGTTGTCATTGAATGAAATTGTTATAACAAGCGCTAATGTTTTTTGTCGTCACTAGCAAAAGAAAAGCACTCCATTCCGTCGTGTGAAGGACGAAGAGGTTGAACCAATGAACCCAATGCTGGCAAACAACTCCTTCGAAGCCAAGGTAAATGCTTGGAAACTCTTAACATAGAGGAACGCAGGTCATGAGTCGCATCATGAAATCAACTTTGATTCGCTAAATTGAGCGAAATCAAAGAAAAATATAAATTCTGAATGACTTTTTCATCTTATCAAACAAATCCTGCTCTGTGAATGTTTCCCGGCATTGACCAAGCTAGCTTGTGACGAAAAAAAAACAAAAGTGTGCTGCTTTCATGAAGAGGCCATGACCTGATGTTTCCTTTTATGTTCTAGGATGGAAACCAAGAACAAGGAAGGGGTGGTTTTAACAATCGCGGAAGGGGTGGCTTTAGAGGCGGGAGAGGTGGTTTTAGAGGAGGCCGTGATTCGGAAGGTGGCGGTTTCAGGGGAGGCCGAGATGGCGATCGAGGTGGTTTCAGAGGATCTCGAGGTGGAAGAGGAGGAGGCGGTGGTAGAGGACGAGGCAATTTCGAAAACAGGAGATCTTGGGGTGGCAATGATAGCGAAAGGGGAGGTCGAGGCGGTTTTAGGGGTGGCCGAGGGGGTCGGGGCGGTTTTGATAATAGGAAATCGTTCGACGCAACGCCGCAAAATAAAAAAATAACTTTTGACGATTAAACATTGCATGCAAAGGTGAGACTTTAATCACGGATCCACACACAATGCAAACAATTATTATCTAATTATTGTCTTATTATAATCATAATTATAATAGAATCATGATAATCATGTTCATTTAAATTTACAGAGAGGAGCTCGGGGTTCGTGGGGCGAAAAAGCGAATCAGGACTTGAAGTACACGAAAGGCAAATCATTTCGACACGAGAAGACAAAGAAGAAGCGTGGCAGTTACCGTGGTGGAACAATAGACACGAGTATTAATTCAATCAAATTTGAAGACTTTGATTAACCTGAAGTCCTATTGTGCACTTTAGGACACTTTATGACAATGTTTTGACATATATCTATAGACACATAGATCAACCTAATAGTTTTATTCTTATGTGTAACACCATCGTTGTTTTCACCAACTGTACATTATTAACAGTCTAATTATCATTAAACTTGAACCTTTTTTTCATTTTATTATCATTTTTTTGTCATTAAATCTCTTATGTTTATAAATTCGTAAATTTTTCTTGAGTAAACCATGCAACAAAAAGACAAATCGTGATTTACTCACAGTTGAAAATAATTCCGTCAAGTACTTCAAAGTCATGCTGTAATAATAATTAAAAAACATCAAATATGCATGTTTTTTTTATTCTTCTTATATATTACTCAAATGGATCATTTTGTACAGTTGAAATAATTAAACTAACGTTAATTTTTTGGTAAGCGCCAGTTTGGTTAAATGTGTCTAACTTTAGGATAGATACCAATATAAATATTTGATTACGAGTGTGTTGTGAATGTGAACATGTTTGTATGCATAATTGTTACAGAAAAGCATTCATACAGATATTTTATTACGATAAGTCGATGTCATTTTACACAAACTATTGTTTTTCTTATAACGATAAATTGATTACAAAATATATGATTACAGTCAACACTGTGGTTTGCTTTACTTTATTAAATAATAATCCTCAAATTCCTATTTTACCATATATTCATCAAAAATATTTCTCTGAACAATTCATTGTATATACATCAAACTTTTCATGGAGGAAAAATGTACAAAATTATTGAAACAATTTTGTTCATTTTTTGTTAAAAAAAAAAAAAAAAAAACAAAACAAACAAATCGTATGATACTATTGTCAAAAATGATTTATTTTTATGAAGTGAAATGAAAAATTGAGAAAGCTGAATTTTTGTTCAATATCTATTGATTGAAAGAAAATAATTAGTGCTAGGGGCTCATAAGGAAGGAAGGAAGGAAGGCAGGCAGGCAGGCCCTGTATTGGCAGCAGAGTGGCTGGTTCTCTTTCTCTCTCCTACTTTCGTTTCGTCTTTGTTTATGTTAGCCGTTCTTGTTCCAGGTGGACAGGGAGCGGAGAGAGAGATAGTACTTAGTTATGATTCCACAAGAACAACAGTCAACCTCTGGACATCCACCTGCGAGGACGGAGGTGCTCGACCCCACGATCATCGTGGAGTGTGACACACACGAGCGTTAACCGCTCTCGTACAAAAGTGACCCACTTTTTTCCGCTTCCGTTCGTTATATTACTACACCGTCATTTAAACATTATTTCCCATTAGACACGTTTTCAAATGTGATTCGACACTTTGTGCGGTCAACTATATCATAGTTTAGTTTTTACTTTTTCGATCTTGATCACGCGCTTATTTTCATCATTCATATAAAATGGCAAGGATAATCATTCTTTCAAAGGTAAGGGCTTTTCATCTTATTATTATTATTATTATTATTATTTTCCTTCTCTTTGAGATGAAACATTTTTTTGTTTCACATGTCAAGGCAATTATTGAACTTTTGATTCATGAAATTGAATTTTCGATTTCACACGGCTATCAAATCATTTTGCATTTATTTTCACACACAACAAATTTCACTGAAAATGTATTAATTGTTACGAGTGTCTGCATCAAAATCCGCGAGAGATCTTGTTTGGATTATATATTATATTCAGGGCGAATATATTACGTTAGGTATGCAGTCCAAGTTAAACCGGCTCGACGTTTCAGGTATGCGTCCCGGAACTGATGTTAAATAGCGTGTTTCATTTACATTTCCTTCTCATTTCTCGTTTCGTTAGTTAGGACAAACAAAAAAGACAGAGATAAGAGGTCTTCTTACTCCCGCTGGCAAAATATTGACCCCCTAAAAGCGTATCCCATTTTTTGAGATACTTATATCAAAACTTTGAACATGTAGGAAAATAATTGTCAAAATTGGTAGAGATGCAGCACTCGGAATGTGCGTATCAATTTTAACGTCACAGTTATGATAATTTATTCAACAAACGAACCGCCGAAACGGACGTACCGTTACCCCGCGTACAGTCACTTTGATATTGCTTACACTTTGACGTGTCTCTCACACATGTACACGTATCTTTCGAATCATTACCGTTAGGCATCAAATCAACATTTTATCAATGGCCAGTTGGCCGTTTACTTTAAAATAATTCATCCAAATTGTTTCAACAATATCTCAATATCAATTTTATTTACCTGTACTTTTCACTTGATTTACAAAGGACAAGAAAAAGCGCTTTGTAAGCGAAATGTTTTCAAGCAATAAAAAGCCGGTTTTTATTTTTTTTTTTTTGTTGTAACAAAAATGAGTAAAAGTCAAATGGTCATGCAATAATAATCTATTAAATGGTTTGTTTGATGGAAAAAATGGTTTTGACATTGAGCTTAAAAATGAGAGATAGGGCAAAAAAAGAATAGTCGATTTTTAAGATGAGAAGCAATGAGATACGGTTGTAGATGAGGAATGTTTGGTGAAAAAAAAGTTGACGGGATCGAATGGACGTGGTAATTGAAGCGTGTTGCGAGGGATATAATCGTGAACAAAACGCGCGGCGGTCCGTTTGCACGCACCAACAGGTTGACGCGTATTTTTCGCGTTCGCACGCGAGTCACGGTGCGCTAATTCTAAGCGATGGCGTGTGATATACTATCAAACTATACTTATCGCCCATAACGGACTGCAACCTGATTGCCTGCTCTCAGGATCTTGATGACCCCAAATTAATTACATCTTCGTCTCTTTTTATACGCGATTTAATCTAACAAAATTCTATTTCAATGAAAAAACCAAAGAAACACAATTACTGTGTCAATCTGTGTCAATTTTAATTTCATAATATCATAATCACGAACTTGAAACACATTTTCACTAACTGTAAAAAAAAGCGTGTTTATGTCATGAGAACTGTAAAAAAGTTGAATCATTTATTATATCTCGCTGAGGATCGCAGTGAGAAAATTGTCTCTCAAATAACTTATTGTGATGTATGATGAGCAAATTCAGACTGTGTGATTCAGACACCGCACTTATAAAACAACATTCTTAAAAATAATTTCGATGCTTTTTTGGGAAAAAAAATCGATATTCATTGATTATATTTATATTATTATTATTTGTATAACTGATTTGAATATTAGCCTGCAGCACGAGTTTGAAAAGTTTTTTAATCCTTTGAAACGCCAGCACCTCTGATTGGAAAACAACTTCCTGCTTGAACGGATAAATAAATAAAATTGATAGGCCTGCACGGTCTATGATGAACAAAACTGACACTATAGCAGTTAGAATTGAAATTCAAGTTATTTGTTGATTTGATTGTCAATGTCAGAGTCGAGTTTCGTAAGAGAAGAAACGGTCAACGACCAGCCTTGCTTGACGTTACTCTGACATAATCATGGTTCGTCCGTACACAGCGCAGTGGAAAGGCAGCAACTCGACTCAGCCATCGCGTCATTTACATAACAGAACAATCATAATGGACTTTCGAAAGCAGAGATGCAGCTTGCTTTATAGCTTGTGTCTTTTCACAATAGTTAGGCCTCATAATTATAAATCCAATCACCGGTTTTGATCAAAAACGCACCCATCGAGTTCTATGTACCGTCAACGTAAAGGTCAATAACTTTACTTATAATTATATTTTCTTTTAATCTAAAATAACCAAATATCTCGAAATTGAATCAAACAATAAGATGAATAAATAATTAAACAGCGATGTGTATACGTGATGACATTGTTTGGCATATTGCTTTCACTCGTGTCTTTTCGCGTTCCTCCTCCATAACGGATTTCATGTTTCTAGATCGCAACCCAGAAACCCTGAACTTGCCATCTCTGTCTCTTTATACTCATTTAATTCATTGCTATTCAATTTCTTAGCAATTCCAATTTATCATCAAACTCATTTATTATTATTCTGCGTAATTCATTATCGTTATTTGATTTATTATAAAACTCCACCCAAGAGTGTAATAAATGTCCAATCAAAATCCCAATATAATCACGATCATGATAATAACTTGATAAAAATATATAGATTTTATCGTAAATCATCTTGAAGAGGTTCGACTTCCGTTCTCTATTCTACTGTAACAACTTTAATTGAGTAACCATTATTTTACAATAAGGATATGAGAAGCGAGTCATGTACTTGGCATGTGCAATTCAAGCGCGATGCCCAGTGCGTAATCAAATTAAATGTCATCATCTTGAATTTACGCTATAGTATAAAACAAGAAACAAGTTAAAAGGATGTTGGTTTTCAAGAATCATCATATTGTAGTCCTTGAAACTAATTTTTCTTCGACTATAATAAACAAGTGCACATCAGTACAGTTAGGGTTGAAGACTCTATAACGAAAAAAAAAAAAAAAAAAGAAAGTTTTCAATATAAGCGTGATGTAAAATAGTAAATTTAGAAAAAAGGCACGTTTTAAACTGTAAATAATCTTTTTGTCTTAAGAAATAGTTTGGAATGACATAATATTGTAAGATATTGATGCAGATATTGTGTATGTACAAGACTTACCTGAATGGTACTTGAAATTGAAATTTGTTGCATAATAATTGATAATAATTATGTGAAAAAAGAATATTTGGTTGGAATCTGTTTTAACCAGTGACTTTTGAACAATAGTCTGAGCTTAAAATAAAATGTTTTTGAAATGAAATTGTTTCAGATGTCACGGTTACTAGCGTTACTATTTTTATTGGGCGTAAATGTTTACCACTCGGAAGCGAAAAAGTGTGAAGGAAGTGGACTGAAATATGTTTGGGGAGATGCGCTGACGGATTCGACTGATTGCGAAGGACCAAACAGTATGCCATATCCTTCGTAAGTAGAATGAAAAATAAAAGGGACAGTTAATGATGGAAAGTGACGAATAGTTTTTGCTTTTAATGATGTAATAAATAATGATGATGATTTGTTTGAATGATATGCGTGTGGCGCATCGTGGCATAACGTGTATAATTACTAATTGAAGGAGTTTTAAAATGAACTGTTGCATTGCAGAGCGGCAATCTCACGAAATTTCAAGAGCCTGTGGACAGGGGGCAGTCGCACGGGTCGAACCTTCCAACCACGGACCATTGATCCCGAATTGACGCGCCAGGCGCTCCTCAACAATTACAAGGCTGTACACTCGGATTTCTCCATCGCTGCGAATTCTCGCTCTGGTGGGTATATCCACATTTTCTCTAAATCGTCAGTTTAATCACGAAAGCGATTTTAAAATATATCATCAACATGCACGCCATCAAGCGCGTCTCTCTTTCGTCGCCTAAATAATTGTACCTACTGTATGTACTTCACATGTCCGAATGACACAAAAACCTTGTTCATTAGGACCCCCTCTTTTTTTGTTTTCTTAGTTTTTTTTTTTTTTTTTTGTACTTTCTGAAAAAATGATAATAAAGTAAGAGCGCGCGCGCTTTTACACACGATGGAATAGCACGCTTTGGCCTGGCCAATACAGTTATCGTCTGTTGTAACGGGACTCAGTCAGGTTTGAAGCAATCGTCGGGTGAATGATGATGTCCCGTCTCTGAAAAGCTTACCATTTTTCAATTCAAATATCAAATATAAAAGATCGCGCGCACCGATTATGCATGTAGTGAATGACCATTATTTCACCATAAGAATAGCTCGTTTGTCGTGTCATCCAACGTTTTTTCTTTCTTTTTTTTTTTCTCCTCCTGCATTTCTTTTTTGACCAAGAATTTCCTATTGTCTGCCTATAGGAATCATCCAAATGTGAAATTATCATTTCATGCTCAATGCTGATGCTTTTTTTGTCAAAAGAAAAAATGGCTGAAGAATGAAAAAGAATTTTGTTTTGTTTAAAGATAATTTTATAACAGATTATTTATATCACTTGTTATATTGATCATGATAATTAGTTCTCCGATTGAACCCAATGGTTGTTTCCAGGTCGAGCGTTTTCACAAAAGGATTCGTGCGGATCGCCAGCGAGATTATGCAAAACCAGGTACAACACGACGGCGCCTATGTATGGCGTGAGCTTGACTAGCGGACAACCCGTCACTATTGTCCAAAAGTTCCCAGACCTCCTGCAGCAAGTAGTTTTCGAGGTTTGCGAGTAAGTTGCCATCATTTCCATCATGTATTCTTCGATATTATCCATACAGCCAAATGATATGTCATTAATGATGCCTGTTGACGTGTACACTTAAACATAATTTATTGCTTGTTTGTTTAATAAAATGAGCAACAAATAAATGAATAAATAAATAACTAATAATGTGAAAAGATAGAGTGGGATAAATTGCTGAAGCGCAAAGACAGACAAGCTCAGAATGACATAGCTGTAGAGATAGAGAGCGCACGCAATGACAATTATAATTTGAACTGTGGGAATTGTTTCTAAAGTGGAATGTACTCTTTTTTTGTATCACAGGTCGAAGGAATGTGACGTGGTCCACGGCGAGTGCACGCAAACCTACGTCCCTTATCTGTTTTTGGTCATCCCGCTGGGACCGGTGACATTGACCGGACAAGATTACGTGCTCGTTGAAAGCGGTTGCGTCTGCAAGCCCAAAAATTCCGCTAACGCAATCAATTATCCTCATCCTCCGGCCTTGCCTAGCTTTTAACATTCGTCAACACAGACAGCAGACACAAACGCCAAGCTGCGCCCCCGAGATTCATGAAACATTGATTGATGCGTATCCAATCAATTTCAACTCCGCTGCTTCTTCATCAAAAAAAAAGAGAAGAAAAAGCGCGCGTCCAACTGTTCGTTCAACCGTCAATTAAACAAAATGTTCTTTTTAGAAAACTATGTGCATACATGCAAACGCGTCGGAGAATTCAGCCACGTTCAAAGAAGAAGAGGAAGGAAAAAATGATTCTATGAATTATTTAACAATCGCACTAACTGCATGAAAGCATCGCGCGTTAATGCATCAAAAAGTCGTAGAAACTTTTTCCCGCTCATCATTTTTTTGCTACCGCGCAACACATGAAATCCGGTTTTGGAATTCGATCGAGTTCACCAGACGCGTTCAACCGGCTTTACCCTGCGCGCTGGCTCCAATCGCGCGCTCTCATCATTAATCTAATTCCCTATTATTTTTCACGATTTATGCGCAACAATTCATTATACAACCATCGGCTTATTGACAAAGACAAATTAGTTTATAGGTATATCAAAATCGACGGTTGAAGAGCAAAAAATGTTAAACAAACCAAGCTATTGCCATCGCATCAAGATGGATTATTATTATTATTTAATTGAATAATTTATATGTTTCACGATCAAATTTCGAATCCCAAAGTGATCATCAAGATGGGACACGAAAATTAAAACAATTTCATAAGATTTATACATTATATATACATATGTAAAGAATGGAATTATTTGATTTATTTATAATATGTTAGATATATAGATGACAGTATTTATATGTGCTACTTATATAAATCATTTTGACTGTGACAATAATTGATCATTTCTTTGCGATTGTCACTTGAATATCAAACCAATTGTTCAAACATGATTCTACGATTGCGCTTTTCGTACATGAATGTAGAAATGTATAGGTAGAGTCTCAAGTCATCAGGAGTTTCGTTTCAATGTAAAATGCGACGTGTTTTAACGAAGACTGATCATGTCGTTACATTCTCTCTTGTAAATATCCAATAACTCATTTTATTATATAAAATAATAAAAAGCTAATATGATGAATAAATAATCTCAATTAATTCCGCCCTTTTTTCAAAAATCATGAATATTGTGTGTGAATGTCTGTGTTAATTATACAGCAGAAACGAGAGTCTCGCAAGTAACACGGTTCTTCACGATTATTTATTTTTACAATCAAGTCTTGAGAGAAGAGTCGTTGATGGGCTAAAATGGACCGCGCCGTGTGAGCTGGGAATTCTTATGACTCGAATGTACCGTTATTTGTTTACGGGATTCTCCACCTCGATTTACCTACTTCCCCACTAAATGTATGTAGATAAATATATTTCACATCCTCAACACACCACCTACAATATCAAGCCTCACCATTAGGTGCTCAATTCCATGGCATACATATATAAATAATTGAATAATTGAATCTTTATCTTTTTTTTTTTTATTTTTTTTTTAAAGAAAGGAAATTTATTTGTTGATTCAAAGAATATAGGCATACCTATATATATATATATATATATATATTAGTTATATATACACAAGCGATACAGAATGGAAATACTATAGTGTAAGGTATAACTAAACGTACACCCAACGTGTGCAATATATTAAATAAATAATAATAATTATAATAATAATCAAAATGATAATGACAATGATAAGAAGAAAAGGAAGAATAATTAGGCNGGTAAAAAATGTAAATGTCGATATAATAAAATATAATATGATGAGAGCTCACGGTAAAGACTGGGATATTAGAGGGAGAGAGAGAGAGTTTTATTTGAATGTGTTGAATATGTAATTTAATTATTGTTATTTATTGGTGGGGGCACCGCGAGCGTGAGTGAATCCTACCGATTATTAAAAATAATGTTCATCTACGGGGTTGTTGTCTTCGACTACAATGATAGGCGTGGCGCCATCGTGTAGATTAGTCTTGGATAGTGAGCGCTTATAAGCAGCCCTGGAGACGCTTTTGGTGAAGCTAAACTTTCTCACGAGCTTTTTGTCCAGAGGGGCAGGAGTTTTTGGGCTCTTGGCCGCGATGTACTCGCTGCTGTCTTCGTCGTCGTTATTGAGCATAACTTCGGAGGCGTGCTCCTGAATGATATGAATCGCGTAATCAATGTCCTGATCAGTGGCTCTTTCGTGGACAACACAGAACCTGAGCACGTACTTGCCCATAACTCTTGACGGAATCATGTGCAATTTGCCTGAAGCATTGATCTTTGCGAGGAGCTGCTGGTTGAGTTCGTCGCTCCTCTTGAGTCGGAAACAGACGAGGCCAACTACGACGTCGTTGACGACCTCGAACCTCTTGTCCTTGTTGATCTTTTGTTCAAATTTGCGGGCCAGGTAGATGTGGTTGCGAATGTAATTTTGTAGGCCGGTTATGCCGTATGACCTCATGACGAACCAGAGCTTGAGCGCTCGGAATCTTCTGCTTAAGGGGATGCCCCAGTGGCGGTAGTCAATTGACTCGGCGGAGTTTGCGTGCTGCAAATAGAGAGGATCAACCACGAGAGCAGAGGTGAGTTTCACACGGTCCTTGACCCAGAGGCAGGAGCAGTCAAAATTAACGAGCAACCATTTGTTTGGATTGGTGTTGAACGAATCTGCGTGCTCTATACCGGCCATCAGGTGGCGCAACTCCGGACAGATGAAAGCGTTGCCTGCGTAAGCCCCGTCGACGTGCAGCCAGATGCAGCTTGACTGTTTCTTGCAGACAGGACCGATCTCTTGTAGATTGTCGAACGAGCAAGAGCCAGTGGTGCCAAGAGTCGCCGCAACGTAAAACGGCACCAGGTCGTTTGCGAGGTCTTGCTTAATCGCAGCCTCCAGGGCGGATCCCCTGAGGCAACATTTTTCGTCTGGCTCTACCACTCTGAGCTTCACCAGACTGATCATCGCAGCTTTTTCAACACATGAGTGCGACTCGGTTGAACAGTATGCCACCAGTCGCGGCAAGAACTGCGAGTCGTCCATGTTCGGCTGGTCGCTCTTGAGCATACGAATTATTTGAGCCCGCGCTGCCAACATCGTGACCAAGATGCACTCTGACGCTGAACCTTGTATCACTCCTCCGCCGCCGCTGCTTGATTTCTCCGCTAGAAAATCACTTGGCAGGTTCATCGCCTTAGCGTACCAGTCGAGCACAATCGTTTCCAGCTCTGTGCACGCTGGACTTGCCGCCCATGAAAACCCGATGCATCCAATTGCGTCCGATAGCATGTCCCCAAGGATCGAAGGAAACGAGTTCCCTGAGGGGAAGTACGCGTGGAACCGAGGATGTTGCCAGTGGGTCACCTGCACAAACATACATACATATTATATACTCATTTCTACTTTCAGTTATAATCTTAGTTAGTTTACTTTTCAGTCTAATACATATAGCTGTTAAAATCACTTTTCAACAGCTCACAAAACCGTTCGGTACAGTTGTTTCAAACCGTTTCAAATCAAAATTATATGAAATACTAAGGTGATATTCAAGTCGAGTTTACCTCTGTTTATCTGAAACGGGGGAGGTTACCCAGGAAAATATACTTTGCAGAATGCAATGAAAATTTGTCAAAGTATACAAGAGAAATGAGAAAATCCAGTGATATAGGTAGTTTGTTTCTTGTAAATTAAGTTCTTTAAAAAGTAATTTTATTTACAATTTTCTAAAAGTGTCAATGCGACATTTTAGATTATTTACCTTAGTTCTGCAATACCGTATCAATTTATGTACGGATATACATAATCACTCGATTCTCTCATTTCTCTTTCATACTTTGACAAATTTTCATTCCATTCACTAAACTAAACACATCAAACTCTAATCAACACAACTCAACAATTTTCACTTAATCATTCATAATCGTAATCAACTTTTCCTAATCAATCATTTTTTCTTCCAAATTTTCCTATTTCTTTATTTTGTTCTATAAAATGAAACATTTTCATGCTCTTTCAACAGTTTTCAAACAGTTTACATTATAAACACTTGGGTTTATGGTTGGTTGCTAATGATATTTCAATGACCATCAACATCCGTGAAATGTTGGATAATTTTTTATGTTTTAAAAGTTGTTCTAATCATCGTTGGTCCAATAGAAATGTAAAAAAGAAGAATTCCAAGATGTCTAATTTCTAATCTAAGATATTATATTTAGGTAGGGGAGAGTGCCCAACAATGGGCCATTTTACAGTTTTATAATTATTGATTTAAATCAGAGGACGAAAAAGTCAATATTATTTTTGTTCTAATATGATTGAACATTCTATTTGAATAATAAATTAACATCTAAAAAA
>JAAMPD010000891.1:0-34019 GCA_025266255.1 Trissolcus basalis
ATTATATCTATTATAAGAAGAAACTAGAAAAAGATAAAGGATAAGAAGTTACTTACCAACTTTAAGAGATGTCATCATCGGTTGAAACTCTGCTACATTTTCCAAATCATTCATGATAGCAGAATATTCTTTGAACATCTGTGACAGCAACTAAAATAATCAATTCAAAGTGATGATTAATTTTTTGTACGAAATATTTAGCTTAATTTTTATTTAATGGTAATTACTTTCGAATGTTTGTTTGCCAACAAACGTGTAACAAATTCAGTGCATGAAGTCAAGCTCGTGATTTCCACTTGTAAAGTATCAGTATCCAAAAGATATTCCAATTCAAGCTTTTTGTACTCCAGACTCGTTTCATCGTCAGAAGAGTCAGATTCATTCACGAGGGACACTTTTCCACAGACGAAATTGTACTCTTCTACTATAACGTCGGGATCATCATCATCATCATCATCATCCTCTGTCTTTAGTTCGTTCAAGTTGTTTTCGAATGAACTGTTCGTTGAAGTTGATGTTAATGACGGTTGTCCGTTTTCTTCAAGGCTGTTGGTCACTTTCAATGGGATGTTCAAATCAGTAGCCACATGCTCGACCAGATCTTTGTTGTTTTTCTTCATGAAAATTGAACACTGTAACGAAATGAATCTTAAATTAAGCCCTGTCTTCGAAGAGATCATCATTTCAAAGTATACAATTCAAAATTCAACTTACAATCATTTTGTCATTTCGCCTCTGGATGATAGTGAATATACTTATAAAGTTCACCATAGTTTGATGAATTTTGTCCAACTCGCTGGTAGTGAACTTGTTGTTTACCTGAAACAGCAAAAACATTTTGATAAACATTTTCGTTTTTTATTTTATTTATAATGGAGTAGTTCAAGCTAACATTTACCGATACCAATCCATGAACTCTGCATGCCGTCGCTTGTGCGGGCACATCGAGTAAAATTACCCTCTTTTTTGAGATTATCATTATTGACTGTCTCGGTATTTCCATAATCGATGAAATAAACTTCGTAATAGTAATCTGTCTTCTTTCCAACGATTTTCCCGCGATACCAGCATTGGTCATGTTTGTACCGTACCATACAAACTTCGCCTATACGCCACTCTAAATCGCAGGGTTCTTTGAAGGCATTTTTGTAAGTTTTGTCGATTGTTATCTTGATCAAATCAAGATTCGGTTTTTGACCAGTAAGATGAAAGTAGACAATTCCACCATAATCTATGTATGTTGGCGTCGCTTCAAACTGGTCGAATTCAATATCAACCGGAGGCAACCAGTCGGCGTTTTGCGATGGGATCGGAATCTCGGTCAACTCAGTGCATGTCTCAAGTTCGCAATCGTCATCTGAATCTTCTTCATCTTCATCGCTTTGACTCAATCGGCTCAGCTTGCTTTTATTCCATCTGTGATGTTTATCATTGAGAGTTGGTTGGTGTAGGACCAATTCTTTTTTCAGTTCAATGGCGAGGGTTTTTATCTGGTTCGTTTCGTTGCTGTAATAATTAAAAAAACTTCAAATTAAAAAATTATTTTTCCGTTTAATTTAATAAATAATTAAATTTAAACTGAATTCAAATACTGTTGTAGAAATGTATGAATTTCAATAATGTACATTTCGTTTCTTTACCCTTTAATAGGAAGTGCAACGCCTTCATCAATCAGGTATCGATTGATTGATTCTGTTTCAATTCTCGTTGGAAGCAGTGGACCAATAATCTTACTTCGTTGCAGAGTCAGTTCTACCGGTATTGTATCTTTATCATCCGTGTTCCCCTGAAATTATTAGAAAAATGATGAAAAACAATTATTCGTCATTAGCAAATCTTATTTAAAAAAATGTTTTAATTTATTTTGCACGTACAATTTTCTCAATGAAAAATCTGCTGTTCAAGTTGGATTGAATCTTTTCCTCGAGCTTGTCATTGGTTGTTTGAGGCCAGATGTGTTTTCCACCACCACAAGGTGATATTCCTGCAAGTTTCACTCTGAATGAGTAAAGAGAGAAGGTGGTGAACTTGTCTTTGAGATAGTGCAAATAATCTATGTCGAGCTCTTCTGTCGCTGCCAAATCATAGAAGAAGACGACGACTCTATCTGAAGGTAACACTTCGACGATCTCGCCTCGCAAATGAGTTTTGTCTTTGGGCGAATAAGCTGCAACCGGCTGGCCTTTTTGGAAACCATCTTCTGGGATGCACTTTTTGTTCTTGTAATACTCATGCATATCATGCTTCAACTTTTCGAATTCTTTTTGACGCGAGATTTCGGATACATAGATGCAGTCAGGAGATTCGACCTTCACAATTTGAACTTCTATTTTGAAGGGATCTTCCTTCTTCGACTTGGATGCTTTTTTGGTGTCAGAATTTTTCGTTTTCTTTACAACGCTCAGCATGTTTGATTGATTGCCGTTTCCGTTGTTTGAGCAAGATGGATTGGATGATTCTGTTGAATTACTGCACAACTCGGGTACCATAAACTCTTGTGGTATATCTTTCAAAGGCGGTCTGTTTATATGGAATCAAAGTTTTTAGAACTTGAACAATTTTTTTGGAAATCAAGAATACATACAAATTTACTTACTCGGTTCCTTCGTACAGGACATACTTGGCCTGTCCCAATAGCTGACCAAGATTGATATTATTCCCGATGTAAACAACGCAACAGTAGAAGTTATTTTCATTGTTATCAGCATCAGATTCAAGTTTTTGATAAGCAACTACAGAAAATTCATGCTTGAAAACGTGTTTGACCAAGTATCTTGTCGCTTTTGCGGATGCCTCGTTTGAAATAGGTTTGACACCTTTAATTTGAATTTTGATTGCCTGAAATAAAGATTATTCAATCATTAGATTAAATTCATAAAAGTTTATTTAAATTGTGTATAGTTTTCATTTCCATTGTTTAATTAATTTTACACTTAATCAAACAATTAAAAATATATGAAATTTAAATTCACCTGTGTTCTCGATGTCACAAATCGTGCAGGCAAGCGTCTGATGCAGTCGCATTGCACCTTTCGAGTTATTCCAAAATCAACAAGAAACACTTCAACCATCTTTTTTCCCGGTATTCCAATGATTCTTGCGCGGGCCCATACTCCTCCAGGACCTCCAGGAATGGCACACAGCATTCCTGTTTTCAATCAAAAATTACAACAATTCAGTTAATAATACATCAAGTCAATACAAATAATTTCAAACTGCTGTGTAAACAAAACTTAACCAATTTCAGGAACATGAATCTGTAGCGACTTATCCGCAGTGTTACATTTCTCACGTAGCTGGATTTCAAGATTGTTCAAGAAATCCACGTTCACTTGTTCTGTCTGTAAACATTTTAAATTTAATATGAAAATATCTATATGCTAGTTATTTTTTGGGTTGCTATGAACAAGGTGTTATACAATTCTATATTACCTTTTGGACATACAAAGTCCAGCCGTTTTCAACATATGTGCATTTAACAGAGGTAAAATTTTGAAGTGTCAAGTCCTCATGGAAGAGTTTTCGCACGCAAGAGTTTGGATTTGTTCGCTAAAAGTTGATTATAAAATATGAAAGCTTTATGATGTATTGAGATAATGTTTATAAAATGAATCAAAAATTACTATAAAAACTACCTGGAGTCTATCACTTCGTATCCAAGTACCATGACCATTGAATACCAATTCTTGCCTGACGTAATTTGGCGTACTTCCATCTTTTGGCATGTGTTTGATGTCGCCAGTGAGTTTTGGGCCTTCTGCGTACTCTATGCACAACATATTGACACCTGGTCTGAAATTTCCACCAACAAAACACTCACATAACATAATGAAATATTAATGTAACATTATTATAATCAATATGAAATTCATGTTACCGATTTAAAATGCCGATCATGGCAATTTTAGCAGTCTCAGTCCAAGATCCATTAACGGGTTCGATGTCTTTCAATCCAGATTCGATCAAAACCATTGGGAGACTCTCGAGTTGAGGGGTCATTTTTTTATGCTACTAACTGGCAGCTCAAGTTTTTGACCGCAATCGTACAAGTAAACTTTGATCAATTTTTCAAGATTGTGGTTCGTGGTAACTTGCAAAACTCGTGCTCGGTACCAAATCCCATTCACGTCTTTTGCAATGCATCTTGTATCTACACCTCGTAAATTAAATTGAAATAAAAAACTGAATGAAATAAAAATATGTAATATTCATTCAATAAATATCAAGTACTTACTTTTGTCAATTTCAGTTTCGGACATTTTCCCCCTGGATCTTTTTCCGTTTTTTTGAGCCAGAGACATTATCTTCTCGAAATTTTCCAAATTTTTTGTCTCAATTACATAGAATTTCGATGGATTTTCAATGTGCAGAACTTTAATTTCTATTTCACTGTTTGCTAATCCATCTAAATCTGGTGATACCTCAGTTGTCGACTCTACTTCGTCATCTAAGTAAAACATTTCCATTGTTCATCAATAAAAAAACTGCATAAAAAATAATTTTTCGAATATTTTACCTTTCAAGCTTGAAGCATCGCATTCTGTATAACCTTCTATGGAAAAATTTGGGGAAAATGGGAATGTTTCTTCTGTTTCTATCTCGGTTTCGATTGACCCATTCATCATAGCTGTAACCAGATGTATAGATCAATTTAAATTCATTAACATTAATAAATAATAATAATAATAAAGTTAGACAGAAAAAATGTACTTTGAATTTCGTTATCCATTTGCAGTTCAGGTAAAACATAATCTGCAGGAACGTCTTTTTCACGACACAAACTGTATGATATATCATTTTCAAAGAATTCAATCTGACACTGATTTTCAATTGCTTCTATGATGCTATCGTCAAAATTGATTCTGCAAAAAAAAACACAATTAGTAGTTCCGTTTTTACAACAAAATTTGAAATCAGTTTAGTGTAACTTACTTAATAGCTTTTGCACTATCACTCGCTGACTTGATGACACAACTCGACACGTCCGATAATTTTTTCAACCTATCAATCACCACTTTCAAGTTGATTTGTTCCATGTTAGTATGATTTATAACATGAACATCCTGCAATTATGAGAATTTTTTAAAAATTTATATGGTTGGCATCATTCAAATTTAATGTATCAAGTTACCATGAGTGCATCCTGCAAAGACGTCCTGTACGACAGGAGTTTCTTCTTCAATTCCGCAATGTGCTGTTCTTGTTCACTTTTAAACGAATACAATTCTTTTAACAATTCAGTTTCCATACTTTGCAACAATCCGTGAAGAAAAATAAAGCGTTGAGTTATAATATTCTCGGCATTCTCAAAGCCTATCGGTGTTGTTTTGGCTTCGTCTAAAGTCTGATGCAAAAAATTGCAGAAAGTCGATAATTAAAAATTTACCGAACAATTATAGAACACAGTAAAAATGTACATACTTTTAGAATTGATCAACACCAAATATTTAATTTCGTACCTTAATGCTTTGGTTGACACGGTTAAAAGAATCCGTTGCTAGCTTTCCCACTAAATTGTATTCGTTAATGTACTCTTCGTTCTGAGAATTGATGAAATAAAAGAAGGGATATAATACAATCATGAAATTGAAACTTGAAGAGTTTGAAATATGAACCATAGTAATGAAATCAATGAAATCCAGTTTGTTATTATATTTATTATTCTGAAATTTTAGAGAAAACAAAAAATTAAATGAATTAAAATAAAAATTTTAAAAATTTTAAATCAACTTATTAATTTAAATGTTGAAAACAAAAGAAAATCAAGGTTCCAGTCTCATTTTTCAGTTTGTTCTTTAACTTACTGTCAAAACAATAAACAACATAACAATACATTATTCAAATAGCTGTAGAAAAAATGATACAGCCACAAAAAAATCAAAACGAATAATTGTTTGATTTAAAAAGCGCGCCTAAAAAGCAGTTGAGCTTGATTTTGAAGAGGAAGCGTACGGAGCTGGGATTGGTCAACGGAATATCGATCCGGCTTGAGCCTCCGAGATTGGCGCATTCAAAGCTTAACTGTTTCAAGGACCAGAGCATCTGTTTGAAATGAAACGGCAGTCGGGTTGTTGATCCAGAAGTCACTCGCTTCGTTTGTGCTTTTAAAAATTATTTTTCCAACAACGACCATGTGTTAGTTCTTCGCCACAAAAATGGTGGTTTCGTCGTAAAGTCCGTAAAGTGTAACGTAACCGTGCCGGAAAACAGTTCGCTTAACTTTTTCGGAAAATATTTCAATCTCACCGGTGGTGTTTCGCTGCAAACAATCCACACGCATTCTCATTCATAAGCCAAGCACGTCACAATTTCGGACAATTACGATGGCCACTTTTCGAATATTCGAGGACCAAGAAAACCGTGTCCATAACCCAATCGGACGCGCCAAGGAGAAGCCTGTACAAAACAAACGAACCGTCCTCGGCGTTTTACAATCAAACCGTACTCAAATCAATGTGAGTTTGCAAGCCTCAGTTGTTATATCTATGTTTTTGTTTATAAACATTTCAGTTGAATTATTGCATGCTGATAATTGTTTGTTCATAGTTTAGAACTCTGTTCCAAGCACGCTTCACAGTAAGTGGAATAGGTAATGGTTTTAGCTTGAATTTCGTGATGAAATTCAAGAAAAAGCACATAATAAACGACCAAGCCTGTGTTTATTTACATCTTTGTTTACTAGATTATTGTGCAGGCCGGACAAAACGTGGTCTTATTTTGGCGGGAGTTGATAAGTCGGTTTTGGCTTTAACTTTCGGACGTTCCACGAACTCCGCTTCAAAAATTCAGTTGCTAACCTCAATCGGTAAATGATACAAGGGTGTTTCAAATGTAAATCGATGTTCACGACCGTTGCAATGTTAGATTTCAAATTTGAATCAAATATATCGAGAAAAATAGTAATTTTTTATAATAAAAAAATACACTGAAATACTCTACCCAGTAAAAAAAAGGGTACCTTACCATTTTGAAACTTTTTTCAAACTTTTATAATTTTGATAAATTTTATTGAAAAGGATTGCTTCTTTTAAATGGAATTTTGAACTTGAACTTATTCAGATGTTTTATTGTCAATACTTTTCTATTGAAATTTGTCAGAGTTATGATTATGTACTAAAAAAAGTACATTTTTTGGCGCCATTTGATTAATATACAGTCAAAAATATCCAATCATGCATAAAATTCTTTACTTTCATACAACTTATACTAAATAATATTTATTAGAATATCATAAATCAAGCTGTATATAGAAAAATATAGTTATCGGGGCTAAATACTACATTTACATGAAAACAGTATTTTTCATGCCGAATTACCCGTTTGGAAAAGTCGCTTTTCCGCACATGTGTGAAATACGACTCTTTCAAATTGGAAAGAGGTATGAAATGAAATAGTATATTTCTATCCTAGGCGTGAAAAGTAATTATCGGGTGAGCGGGGGTTGCCCGCTCCCCTGTAATTACTTTTCACGCCCAGGACAGAACGATATTTTTCCCTACGAAGGCTGAAAAGTAGAACTTTTAGAGGCCCGCAGCCGAGAAAAGTTCACTTTTCACGGCTCAGTAGGGAAAAGTATATTGTACAACTAGTGGGAAAAGTTGATCATTCCACACAAGCGTGGCAAGTTTTACGATATTTTTTCCAAAATGTATACAAAAAAAGTATGTTTTTCTCACAAGAGAAGGCGCTTTGTTACGCTTGAGTGTGAGAGACGTAATACAAAAGGGAAAATAATAAATACTCGTCTACTAAATATTTGTCGATATTTCACAACAAGTTGCTTTTTTACTACTCAACGTATACTTGATCCTGATTTTTTCCAGGTATCTCATTTCCTAGGTATGTTTCGGAAATTCAAATTCAAAATTTTTTTAATTCAAAGTAAGATTACGTTAACACGCGTGACTAGCTGCGACCTTACTACAAAAGATTTGAAAAATGTTTCTTCCGTTAAATAAATAGTTAAACAATAATATCAGTGATGAATCATGATACCTCTCATATTTTGTTTTCAATTTCCAAAATAAAAGATATACTTGATTTGAAAAACATTGGAATTATAAAAGACAAATAAATCTCGTTTTCTAAACGAAATCTAGAACAATAGGATCAATTAGAAAGGGTATCACCGGAAAAAGAATTACCTATTCTTCTGCTTATTTTTTCAGTCTCAATATGAGTTTCTGTTTTATGGTTTCAGGAAATTGCCAAGGACGAGAAAAGTAAAATAAGCAAATCGGTGGTCCAAAACAGTGTGGAATTTTCTATCTACGAAGAAAACCTTCGTGAACCAACTTTCAAAAATTATGAAAACAAACTCATTAAAGAAACTTCGGTGGCCCTGCGAGAAACAGAGAAAGAAAATTCAGCAAAAGGCAAACTTGAGGAAGAAGTGGCATTCGAGGATGTCTGTACCTCGAAAAATTCAACCAGGCCTGTGCTCCAGGATATCAGCCTGTCTATACATGAACAGAGCATAGCCTCAGTAAACAACAAAATTGACTGCCAATCTACAATTCAATCTGAAGATTTCCACACTCAAACTTTCAAGTTTGATCATTCTGTTTCGACAGAGTTGAAATCCAAAAAAGAGCCTGTCAAACCACGGTCGGATTTATTTGACGTTGATGTCTATAGAGATGACATCTATAATTACTTGAGACAAGCTGAGGTAGATATTTTTTAAATCAGTTGATTAAATATAACGTTAAAGATATATCTGTAATGTTATTAATTGAATTGTTTATTTTTTAGACCCAGCACAGACCCAAACCAGGTTATATGAAGAAGCAACCTGACATTACAAATTCAATGCGAACTATTTTGATTGAATGGTTGGTCGAAGTTGTCGAGGAATATAGATTGGAAAATGAAACTCTGTACCTGGCCGTATCCTACATCGACAGATTTTTGTCTTACATGAGTGTTGTCCGAGCTAAATTGCAACTTGTTGGAACAGCAGCCATGTTCATTGCAGCGTAAGATTTCGTTTTTTATTTAATAAGAAAGTAACTTTTAAGTTATGCATGTTGTCTAAACTGAACTTATCTTTGCAGGAAATACGAAGAGATTTATCCTCCAGAAATCAGCGAGTTTGTTTTCATCACCGATGACACATATTCGAAAAAACAAGTTTTGCGAATGGAACATCTCATTCTTCGTGTTCTGTCCTTTGACCTGACTGTACCCACTCATCTCACTTTCTTATTGCATTATTGCACCCACAACAATCTTCCTAGTAGAATAAAATATCTTGCTATGGTAAATTTAGAATTTTTTCAAATAAGCTAATTGAAAAATTTGTAAAACATTTTATTCATCTGTTGTTTCTTTGCAGTACTTATGCGAGCTTTCACTGCTCGAAGCTGATCCCTATTTGAAATACCTGCCCAGTATGTTAGCAGCTTCTGCAATCGCCTTGGCGCAACATACCATGCACGAGGAAGTTTGGCCCCATGAACTCGAACTGTCTTCTGGTTACAGTCTTCGTGATTTGAAAGAATGCGTGTCACATCTCACTAAAACTTTCGAGGCTGCTGCTAACGATAAACAACAAACAATTTGTTTGAAATATAAATCGAGCAAGTAAGTTTATGGTCGCTGTTTTATATACAACAAATTCTTTATATGTATTCGTTATTACAAGTGTGTTACAAATTAAATTTATTTTTTAGGTACGACAACGTTGCTCTTATCAATCCAAGATGTACTGAAATCTACGACGAAGATTCTGAAGCTTAATTCTTTTGACGTGATTGTTCAACACTTAATTTATTTAACACAACTTTCATGGCGAAAGTCAAGATTGTTTCTTAGTTGGTTTTTCTTGCATTTACTTTACAGATGTATCATAGTCGTCGTAACTATGAAATGATAACATGTTGAATATTTGAGTGAGTTTGCATATCACTTGAATAAGTGTTGCACGTCGAGATAAAGATTTAGCGAACAAATTTTATATTAAACAGTGATTGTACGCTTCGTCTCTGATTTTGAGACTATCTTAAATTTAGTAAGCATGTCGTTGAAAATTTGGTGACAACATACGTTTTACATTGTGACTGCAAATATTTTTAGATTAACATTTTAGGCTAAAAGTATTTGCCTGCGTTTCGGCTTTCCAAGACAGATGTGTGCCTTTTAAACCTCTACACTTTTGATATTTATTTTTATTATGTAACCAACGATACGAGAATTTAAATTCCTATTTTTTTTTTCTCTTGAGTTTTTTTTTCTCCTACCATCTGACTTTGTGCTTAATTTTTTTGGCACCGGCGAAACTCTATTACATTTACATTCCAATAAAAATATACTGGGAATAAATAATTTTTGTTCTTTTTTTTATTTCGAATTTTTACACTTTAGTTCTAATGAAGAAAAAAATCATTTGTGAATGAAAATTGCCCTTTTAGTTAAATGTAAATAAAATAAATGAACGTGTGCGTAAATTAAAATGCAGTTGTGAACTACTGATTAAATTTTATTGGCACGCTTTTAGAACATTTTGTTTTTCGTTGTAAATTACATTTAAGTATGTATCAAACCTAATAAAGGTAAACATTACATTTTTGTAAAATAAAAATTTTATCAAAATACATACATACATATTTCGCAGTTTCTGACATACGGCCTATTTTGTTGCTCACCCGAGGTTCACTTTTGTCAGATTTATCTGTACTTTACTATTCATCCTGATTAGGGAATTTTAATTTTTAAATAGTTTATATTTCAAAATTGTATCAACCAAAAGGTTGCGTCTATTTCGATTAAAAGGGTATCAAATTTATGTTACCAACATGGGAGAAAATGTTTTCCCCTTTTTATTTAAGAAACTGTAACCAGGGTAAAAATCGAGTTAATTAATTAAAGCTTCTTGAATGAAAGTAGAAATAATGAATAATGAAAATTATGGAAAATATTTTTTCTCTATCGATAACAAAATGACTTTGACGTTCTCTTTAAAATTGTTTTGAAAAGATTAAACTACATAATTTAAATTTGTTAGTGTACATCAAAGGGAAATAATGTAAGTAGTCAAATGAAAATACTAGGTCAGGGGTGCTTTAAAAACCCTTGAACTGAATCATGACTGTTGAGCGAAACATCTTTTGTCCCATCTTATTCCAATATCTAAAAAAGTATGATGCAAATATTCTTATTAGATTGGTGAAAAGACAGGCATTTTAGATAGACGTTGCTTTGTCGTTGTCAAATATAATACACAGACGGGAAATTAAGTTTCTAAACAGAACATCAAAAGTTAAAATTGTTGAAAATTATTTCAATTTCAATTACATATTATTATGAGTGACCTTTTCAATATAAAATGAATAATTTTGAAAACTCACTTTCCCAATAAATTTTTTATAAAAATAGTATTTTGTTCAATCTTTGTTTGTGTTCTTTAACATGTTTAATTTGATGACGATTTGTAAAATAAAGAAACAATAATTTTATGATTCAGAAGTGATGTATTATTAAATGAATGTGAGCATCCAGCCATACATTGATATCTCTGTCAAATTCAAAACCATTTGTTCGTAATAAAGCTGACATTTACAAAGGGAGTGACGAACCTGAAGAAATTGATTATTGATTGCCGGTATTATTTATTTGTGTTGAAAATTTAACGCATGCTCTGGAACTGACATCAATTTTTTCTTCAATCCGTTAGCACGAATTATAAAAACGTGATAAATTTCATTTTAAAACACTCAACGTGTATTTTGAATGTCAGTTGTGTTTAAAAACATAACAATCATTTCAAATAAATGTATTTATTATTTTTCGTAATAACTATTTGTTATTAGATTAATTATAAAAACAGTGACGAAATTTTTTCAAAAAATTGGATGCCCCCCAAAATATGCGGCACTTGATCCGCTCCTGAGCTTGATTGCTGTGACTTGGGTCCAGCGATACCGTACACGTATTCTTTGGTAGTCTTCCGAATCCTGCCGTAGCCGACAAACGTACGTATATGCCAACGCCGAACGACATTCAAGCTAACTTTTTCGTTTATATTTTATTTATTTTTTGTCATTGAAGCTTGTGACACTATTTTCCATTATTCACTTTTCTCTCTCCACATTTTTCTTATTTTTCACGTTCAACGTTTTTCTGTTCGACTGGTTAGTTTCTTTTTTGCGCTCTCATTGGTCATTGACGTTGCGTGACTTCTTCCAAGATAATTGAACAAGATATATGGAAAGGTGCATACAGATATTTCGCAAAATAAACATTCGACTATTGTAATCAATTAGATTCAAAATTATATTTCGAATTTCTTTTATTAAACTAACATATTATTTATTTGTTAATTATTTTACTTCTTAAATATTTTTAATTCAATTGTTTTAATTTTATCTGAGTTTAATTTGATTACTTTACTACTTCAATTATTTTGAGTTAATTAAACTGAAGTAAAATTCCATTACTCATGTTAACAATAATTAATTTGAGGAGAAACTCAGGAAATGATTTTCATTTTAATTGGTGTATTTTTTTGAAATACTAATTATTTTTTATGTACTTTCAGAGTCGACTTTAGGAATTGATACTTTTGTACTCTGACTGGTCAAGCCAAGTGAATTACATTGCACAATGTCTCTTGACGAGGTAAGTTAATTTACATTTCATAAATGCAAAAATTTGTTAATTTAATGTACAGGACTTTGTCTCTTCTGTTTTGATGACTCGTCAGTTCGATTTATATCAGCGAGTTCAATTTTTTTAATGCCATTGAAAAATGAACGACAAACTTGACTCAGTGTCATGCAAGTAAAGAAATGAGATTAATCAAATGATAACCAATCAATTTTTTGTTATATTTATTTATCAATCAATTAATATTTTTGTACTTTTAGGAATTTAACCAAGCCGCTGAGGATGTGAAAAATCTGAAAGAGATGCCCTCGAATGAGGACCTTTTAGAGCTGTATGCCTTATTCAAACAGGGCACAGTCGGTGACTGTAACACAAGTGTGTATTTTTCCTAGTATTGGTATAATTAAAAAGAAAGTAGACACTTAGCAGTAAAGTATTTAAAAACTAACAACTCCAATTGTTATTGAATTTTTTTTTCAATATTTTTTTTTCGGTTAACTGTTTGTTGATAACAATGAAATAATAACAATAAACAAAGATTATATCACCTTGTGACATTGGCTGACGACAAGTTCGTTTATCTATATACATTTTATAAACAAAATTCAAGATTATAAAAAGTGGAAACAAGAAGTAATTTACTTTTGAAACATGAAAATTTGTTTTCTTTTAATTAAAAGAAGTTTTGAAAATAAATTATTATATTTGTTAACTGGAGAAATGTTGACTTTGTAGGTCGACCAGGGATGTTGGACTTCAAAGGCAAAGCCAAGTGGGACGCCTGGAATAGCAAAAAAGGAATGAGCCAGGAAGAAGCAAAGAAATTGTACATCCAAAAAGTCCGGACACTTATCGAATCTATTGGAACAAAATAAACCATGTTTTTCTTACATCGATCGGTACATGTATCATGTGCCAGGGTGCACTGCGTCAATCGCCATTCTTCCGGGTATTTCAACTCCGCACAAATTCGGTTTCCAAGTTTGTAAACCCTTCGAGGTTTGATCGATGTGACAATTACCTTATTTACACACACAGCCTCAAAGTTCCCCCCCAAAAAATGTCGGAATACACATTTTTATATACACATGTATTATATCTGTTCTTCGTTATATGATTTTAAATAAAGATTGAGAAATTACCAACCAATTCAATTTTCTTCCCTACAATATTGAAAGCGTATTTTAATCTCAAACAATCACAATTTTTCAAATCCGGATTTCATCAGTTCTACATATACGCCATACATATAAGTATGTTTTTTTATTATTCATTTATTCTTATTAGAGTTTTAGTTTCAATCGCAAAGAGTCTGCCACGTAACTTTTTCACTTTGATCAAAAATCATAAGTGAACATTGAAACACATTTTGATATTCGATACCAGCGGTAATTTCACTTTAAAACCAAAACAAATCTGTACTTGCACTATATAGTCTTGTGAAACATTCATGGTATCTTATAAACTCGAATCAGCCATTCAGATTTAAATTTTCTAACGTGAAACTCATCGATCTACGAGAATAAGAATTTAAGATAAACCTTAATGCTATGGTAATAATAATCCCAGTAAAAATGTATACACGGATGCATGGACCTCGATTGCCCACTCATATCATTAACGATCCATTCATGAAGCGCAATATACAAACTTTTACTCGGATTTTAGTTTAACTTTTATTTTCCGCATACAAAATAAGGATCTGATTTCAACAACTGACCGAACAATCGATCAACAATCAAAGCCTCGTGAAAAATTCTCATTTAAGTTCACTCGCAAGACGCCTTAAGCTCTAGCCAATGAAGGATGACAGATTAAAAACTAATTTTTCGGTGTGTCGTAATAGTACTGTATTTGTTGTAAAGCTTAACACTGCATCATTATATACACATACGCTATCATATCATACTAATATCAAACAAAAAATGAAAATATGTTCATTTGCTTGTTCGTTGTTTTCAACATTACAATGAACAAAAACAAATCGATTGTTTTACTACGTTATTTCAGTTTCTTAAGAGTTACTTTAATTAGAGTCATTTTCTTAATCAACATGATTGATTGAACTCTAATTAAAGCTCATCAGCCGAACCTTTCAATGTTTACAATAAAAAAACAAAAGTCTAACTCTCATCGCATAAAAATGACAGTTATATATTATATATATTTTTTTCAATATATAAATCAATACAAACTGAAATAATTCTAATGGAACATGTAATCATAATTTTATTACATTTTAAAGCTTATTAATAGACGAAGCATAGTAATGTTAATGTTTTGTTTCAATATAATCGAATTAACTGTTGTCTTAGAAATTGTTAAACAATTTATACAACGAACCTTACGAAGATATAATGTTCTTCGACTGTGATTTGTTTTGTTCGTTGTCAAGTTATACAACTAACAAATCAAAAAAACATGACTTCATTTTTACACGTCAGTATGATATAATTTTCAATGTTTACGCACACATCATTCAAACGCATACTCAAGGAGCGTGTTGAAAAGAGGCGATGCAAAGGATAATTTTTGTTAACAGTAATAATTACTTAATCAAAAAAAAGTGATAATAAAAAAGTTCCAGGGAAGGAGTACAGAAATTAAATATAATCAGTAATATGTAAATGATAAATCACCAAATTTTTCTAACCGAATCGTCTTGTCTTTTAATTTCAATCGACTAATTTTCGTGAATAGAAAATACTCAAAGTCTATTGAACCGCTGCATTGCAGCAAAACAGTCGCATCGTGTACAAGCGTCAGATTTAATCATCAATTTTTGTTCCTTTCAATTACTCTAAATTGTTCCTAAGTTTGGAATCGTCGCAAACTCAACTTTGTTCAGTTGCGCGATCCTCGCTCGCACACTCTGCTTGAACTCACAATGATAATTATTTCATTAATTCGCCTCGGATGTCAATTAAACATTTTGCGCTCGTCGTGCAACAGAAACGTTAATAGCAGTGAAACCTTGCTTGGCGCGCGTTTTCTATCAAAATCGTTGCGCCCTTCTTGCTCGCATTACAGAGATCTCGTAAACAAAAATGCTCGAAAAGAAAAAAGAACAGTGAAAATTAAACGAGCTCGTCTAACGTAACGTCTGTCACTGCCATTTGTCCTTGTTTTCTTATAGAAGAAAAATGAAACGCATCTCGGTGAAATCGTTTTATTTCAGCAGATTGAAATTTGTTTAACATTACGTTAGAGCCAGAGCTTGTATTGAATGACAATGAAAAGTTGATGAGTGGCGTTACTTTCTCTTGGTCTTATCGTGTTTAGCTAAGGGTGGATGGTGATGGTGGTGGTGATGGGACTTGGTCTTCGATTTGGATCCATGAACCGCGTCGCTGCTTCTGTCGGTTAACTGACTGCGGCTTGTCGATGCTTCGCTGGACCTGACGGAACAAACAAACCGACTAACTGTAACGCAACTGTAAATCTTTTAGATTGTTCAAATATCATGCGCAAACAACAAAAGCACACGGCGCGCCACTCGGTCTTCTCGCACTCGTTTACAAAGCTTCTTGAATGAAAGTACAAAAAACAAAAGGAAAGATGCTCGGATACAACAGATTGAAATAGAGATAGAGTGATGTTATGATGGAAGATGCGCAAAAGTTTTCGTGGCGTTGTTGCTCTCGGTTTGCCGAATTAAAGCTTGGATTCTTGTTAGAAGAGACGAATACAAGTTTAACTGTACATTATCGATTGAGGCACTCCGTTCACTGTCTTTGACTTCAGGACATCGTTCTCGTACGACATTATGGTTTCCTTCCCATTTTCGTAAACTCTGAAATAACATATTCAATTACTATCATTGCAAAACATTTATAAACAAGTTAACTACATAATATCTATGGCAAAAAGGAAAAACCAGTTAAGTGTATACGTAAACCCTACACACTTAACTGGTTTTTCCTTTTAGCTACAGATATAATTCATTAATTGTTTTCATCATTATCGATTTTTAATTAATCCTTATTTTTTAAACGATTTCTTACTTTTGTGTAGTGATTTTCTTTCCATTAATGAACCTTGTAGAAGTGCTGGTTCTTTTCGTGTTGCAATTCACTAGGCCACTGTTTGGCCCCACTAAATTAACTGAGCTGAATGATATGTTGGAGCTATCTCCACCGAAGAAACTACCGAATGGCGATCCAAACCCGAGACCAAACGTAGAGAACAAAGAAGAAGGAACTATGTTGATGTGTTCTCTGTTGTTAGATCTATGACCAAAACCTGAAACACAATATGTACAATGTGATACTCAAATGTATACCTATATATATAATACACCATACATTTAAAATATGCTATATACAGGGTGCTCCATCATAATATAACACTTGAAACATTTATCCAATGATTTAATTAAATTAGATTTATTGCTTCAGGTATATCTAAAATATGCGGTTTTTCGCCTACTACAGACAACCACAAGTTTTTCAGATAGCCCCGGAAGAAAAATCTAACGATTTTTAATCGCTAGATAAATATTCCTTAGTAAAAAGGATCATATATTGTCCATACATAAAACATATATTGACAACATATTGACCATAAATAGAAAATATATAGTGTTTTTGAAAATGACTGATACGTTACCAATATATAGTCCATATATGAAAAATACTCAAAAATATATTATCAATATATCGTTCTGATATAATTAATATATTTACATTCTATTGATAATATATTATTTTCGTATCACAATATCATAGATAACATCATAAATATATCATTCATGAGAATATGATAATATGAACAATATATTATTGTTTTCTTAGGGTTTCTAGTGTCGGATCAAATTGAGACACTCTGTATAAAATATATTGTAGCCAAGAGTATTTAATATTTCCATAATATTGAGTTTTATATACCAAACAAATCTTCAAAAGGTGAGCCGCCAAAGAATTCCCTGAAGACATCCTCGGGATCTCTAAACACAAACGGGTTGCCATAGGCGAAACCAAAGTCATCATCGTGACGTCGCTTTCCGCCGTTCATCTGGAGTCCCTCTTTGCCATATTGGTCGTAAACCCGTCTTTTGCGATCTGGAAAAGAAAACAAAACCACAAAAACTCAGTCAGACCAATAAAGACAGCAAATTCAAGTTTTCAGTCAAACCAAATAGTTCCCAATGTAATTAATAAATTATTCTCGTCAAACCCAGTAAGCTTGCACTAGTCTGTTAGTCTCGCTCAAAAAACTGCTTCAAGTCGGGGGAAAAAAATTGTTAAAAAAAGTCAGACGATTTGAGTGACGGTTAAACTTCAACAGGACGACTGTGAGTTGTTAAAAAACACGATAAAAAAAGTAATTGTGTAAATCGCAGCAATTTGATGTTGATTATGATTTTGGCAATGAAAAATAAGCAATCGAATGGAAAATTCCATCTGAATCGGGGTAACTTGAAGGCTCGTGAAAAACCTATATTAGTACCAAAATATCGATGAAAAGGAGACTCAAAGAAACTCCGGAAGGCGAATCCACGGCTGGGTCTCGAAGACGCTCTCTGATGCAATCGTTGATCGTAGATTCTTCTTTTTGTATCTGCGTGCGTTCCGGGAACAAACATATCTTCGTTTGGTTTTCGCATTCAAATGCCAATTGTTGCTTTCACAACTCATGTTTTTTCATAACAATTCGGATTAACGTATCGCATCACAGCTCGCGTTTCTGCATACCTTTTGAAGCGTCGCTCAAATTTCATAACGCTTAACAATCTCATTTGTTCTTGTTTTTCAATAACGAGAATAAAAACAATAATTACAAAAAAAAAACGTTATTCACATCTCAATTAAGTTTAAAAGAAATTACACAACTCATGATTTTATATCACGTAACATTAATTTGTAATGTATGATTGGCGTGATCACTGTCGGTACTAGGACAATTAGTCAGCTAAACTAAGTTAAGAATGAAGTGCAAGTCGTCTTCAATTTAGTGCCTTCCAAATAAAAATTTATGAATAAGCCCCATATAAGATTTATATATATACGAATAGATCTTCATAATCGTGTCTTACAGTTTTGTATATCGCACATACATGTTTCTATATGGTTCCATATGTAGCATATATGTGGTTCCAAATAGACCATAAGTATTTGCAATTCTATGTACATATTGCATCATGAATACAGGCTGCCATATATGCAGCTGAAATGCGACATAAACGACAGCGTATATGAAGCATTTACGAAAAATTTATGACAGCAATGAAATATGTTACAACTGCCGTTACTCACCATCGATCAAAACCTCGTAAGCCTCAGAGATCTCTTTGAATTTTTTGTTGGCCTCCTCTGGTTCGTCTGGGTTCTTGTCCGGGTGCCATTTCAAAGCCAATTTTCGGTATCTGTAAACAATAGAATAGAAAATATAAAATATGAATCAACTGTAATTATGTCAATCAATGTTGATTGATTTGTTAATCAAATTTTGATAGCTTTTTTTAAATATTTTCTGTACAGCAGACTGTTAGATGTGACTTTTATCTGGCAATGAAAAAGGTCAAAGACCTCTAAACAAATGCACGCACAGCGAGCGATCATTATTTTCGGACTTTTCTTTATCCCCATTTTGTAATCATTGCACAAAAACACTTTCCTTGTTACAACGTTGTTTATTGATTGTTCCAAAGTTCTCCGCTGAGTCAGTTCATTCAAACCAAATTGCCAATCAAATACATTTTACGCATTTTAAATTGCAAATTTATTTTTGTTTATCATTTTTATCAGCCCTACAAACTGGAGTACAAAATTATCCTGCTGTGATGATATGTAACTAATTAAAATTGGAAAACCAGTTTGAAATTAAAATTTTAATTTAGGTATTCTGAGGTTTATTCAATTGGAACGTTTAAGTATTTCTTTACCGAAAGCAAATTGGTAGTCAAACAAAATATTATACAATGAAAAGAATGTTCATTTAGGTCCAATTTTTTAATTTTTGTTATATAAAAAATGGGCGTAATAACAAAATGAAATGGACAAATAAAAAAGAATACTTACGCTTTTTTGACTTCAGCGCCAGTGGCAGTCCGTGAGATTTCAAGTACTTTGTAATAGTCGACCATCGTGTCAGTCTTTGTAGATGCCGGGCGAAACTAAGGTAACCACCTGTACAAACAGAACAAAACAAAACAGTTCAAAAATGTCCGTTGAAAGTGACAAAATATTGGGACGAAGTTTGAATTTTCGCGGTCTAATTTGAATGTCCAATTGGCAGAGCAGATGTTTTGCTATTCGTAACTGCAAGTTAATCATCATCTATGAATAATTCTCTCGTTTTGACTCGATTGCGCTGATTTTGGATCGTTCAACTATGAAATTTGATTTTCGAGAGAACGCACAGCACAATTTATGATTATTGAATTATTCAGACCGATCGATTGGTCGGGTCGATTTCAAAAGGCACTCGTCAGGATGAAATGAGGTCGAATATTGATTACGACGAGTTTGTACGTACGCAATTGTCGTTAACGCTTTTTCCGGATTAGCTTCTACGTTTGTCAATGTGACGGACTTTTATACAAGGTTATATATCTTTTATTCTTCATTTGTTGTTTAATTCAAAAATTTATTTCATTTATATTCAATGACAATATTGTTTGTTCAACTTTGCAATCAATTTATTATCCGTACGCTGGTTTGGTTTTTGTTTTGATATATAGATCTGTACTATTTTTGCTGCTTCAACGAGTGTTTTTCAACTTTTCAGACTAATTATTCAAGGTTCGAATTACTCAATTGATAAGGGACTGGAATAATTATGAAAATTGCGTGTGATAAAAGAAATGACTTTCGTACCATTCAGAAATCATTGTAAGAACGCACGCGAAGTCTTTTCGCTAGCCTTTTAAAAGTTCCATTAAACTTGAATTGAATGTTCAATCGATCTCTTAAATTAACACATTATTTTTTCTCCAATTCAAATATATCATTTGTTTTTAAAGACCAAATAAAAATTAACGGGAGTGAAAAACTTTGAAAGTTGTAATAAATGAGAAAAAAAATGTGGATAAATCGACCACTGTCCCCTTTCTAATAACTTTTATTTTCACCGAGGCAATTACTTGAATCAATTTGGATCAATACGAACCAGTTGAGTCGCGCTTTCTTTACAATTATACATCACACAATATTTTCACTGCCATTTTTGTCAAACGAAATAAACAAGAAATAGATCCAATAAAATAATCAAACTATTTTAATGAAACGATTGCACACGAGGGTTATTATTTTTTTCTTGTCGGTGACACTCTCAAGTTTAGAATTGCGACACTTTTAAAACCATGGTTCAAAGGGGGCCAACTCTGAATGAACGACAATAAAAACACGCGTACGCAAAAGTTGGGATCGAGTCGACAACTGAGCCAACGTAGATGCTAAAGTTAGGTTCTCCGCGAGTCAGGAATAGACCGATTCGCGGAGGTGGAGGTCACTTTGTTATATCCTGCTCTAATAACAAACAAAAGAAAGGTCCTTTTTCAATGAAACAATTTCATTTTCATGAAATAAAATATAATAAAATGTATAATGTGATTTGACAATTTGCTCATTGTAATTTGTGTCTTCGACCAACTAAGCTCGAATTATATCTGTTATTTGGCTTATATAGATGCCCCATGATCATATTATAATTTGGACGATTTATATTAACTATTTTTTTTTGTTTTCTTTTAATACATATAGAAAAAACAGTTTCTATAAACTGATATTTATAATTTATGAATAAATAAATAAATAATAAACAAACTCATTTTGAAATCAAGTCAATCTTTAAATATATTTTCTTTTACCATGCATAATCAAATTTTTGAAATGATATCATGTGTTTTCTCATATTTCAATATTTTGTATCTGATTCTGTTTGAATCACAATAGATATTCTATTTTAATAATACGAGTAGTGCATTTTTTGTTTGTATGAATTAATTAATGTTAATGCTTTTTAATTAAATCCATTATTAATATTCTAACGTATTTATTCTCAACTTTTTACTCTTCATTGACAGAAAAATTTGTATCAATTTTGAGATTCAAGATTCATAAATAAAAGAAAAAAGTTTAAGGAAAAAGTTAGAAAAATGAATGTGGAATTAATGGGTGCTGATACGAGTAAAATGAAGTAATACATTAATCATTTTTTATCTTATTCAAAAATGAGATGAAGAGATGGCATTGTGGCAAATCGTTAATGCTCAATGAAAAGCATTGAGAGGCGTTGCTGAGAAAAGGTTGCACATAGTATAAGTGCAGCAACAGTTTTATTCACAATTGATGAATTGCCCCCTCTCTTCCCTTGTCATCAACTCATTTAGAACTCTCAACCAGTTTAATTAATCATGATTAATGAAGTACACCATCGGTGCTATCTGCGGATCATCAAAGTAGAATAATTTTCTAACAATTGGATAAACGAAAAACTGATGAGTACTTATTTAGATTTATGTACCAACAAAATGACATTAATTTTCAGCCATCAATGAATATTGGCAAAACAAAAAAACGTCTCCATTCGAACAATTGTTGAATTCAAGTCGATTGACATACTGATATTGAAATGTCAAATGACGTTATTGTCAATGACAATTTTTTTTTTCAGAACATGCACAAATTCAATTTGAAATTTAAAAATAATTCTCTTTTTTATTTTTGTTTAAAAAACAATTTAACTGTACAAACAACCACGCCTAATTGCAAAACAAATAAAATTTCAAGATTCTAAACGTTTGATAAAAATGTAAACAAATATAAACAAAGAGTAAATATAAATAAAGGATGTAATAGGAATAATTGGTGTCGTGTAAATGTTTCTTCCGGCGATCAATTGGCACATTGGCAGGGATCAAGGTCGGTTTTTCAAGGGCCGAAAAAAAGCGCAGAGTGCACCGCGAATTGTCAGATTTCGGAGAGCGACGGTTGGTAAGCACGTGCTTGGTTGCGCTCAAGGCAACAATCGACGCATACGTGAATCACAACGCTTTTGGATTTGGATTCGCGCGAAATGCGTGGGTGTCGTCGCGCTGCTGTGGGCGCCTTCACAATACGAAAGCTAGACAGTGGGAGTTCCTTTTCGAAAACAACTTTTCGACCACGTCACTTCTGAACTCGAATCGTCATTTTTGTCCATTTAAAAAAACATCATCACTCATAAACACTCATTGCTTGTTTATAAACAAAGCAAAAAACCAATTTTTTATTGATTCTAATTTATCAAAAAAAAAGAAAAACGGTAAGAAATTATTTTACGTAAGGCAATGTCAAACCGAGAATTACCGACATTACACTTTTTGATTAAAAATTAATAATGTGATTGTAAATTTATTTCATGAGAAGATTTTATCAGTTATTTTACACATTCCTAAACAAAAAAACTGAATTTTCATAATTAAAAATTGACGAAGAATGATTTCTAGTTTTTGAGGTAGAGGTCATTCGTAAAAATCATTATTTGTTTACATCTTTCAACGAAAAAATTCAGTTTTTTGAAAAATAATAGTTATTGTAATTTTGATAAACAAAGTCCCTAACTCCGTGGTATCAGACTTTATACATCACCTTAAAAAAGTAATCGCATTTTTAAACAAAACTAAAAACAAATGGCGCTGTAGTAAAGTTTGTAAACAAACGAGATTTGTGTAAACAAACGAAAATTTGGTAAACAAATGACAAATAAATTAAATATAAATATTCTAATATAATTTTTTTTTTGTATTTGTTGTAATATTTATCAGAGCAGATGTGAGTTTTGCTTTTAAATGTGTTAAGCGAAACTTTGTAAACGAAAACAAAGAGTTTAAAATCAGTTATGATGTTATCAGAGGTGAGCGAGCAATGACATCATTTGATAGTAGAAAAAAAAGTTGCAACAAGGCAAATTTCTGAAAACTGATCGGATTGCAGCGCGTCACAGCTGTTACTCAACAGTTTCATAAAAATTTAGACACCCACCAGACAATCAAAAAGTCGGACTCTCGCAAATGCCGATTTATGCGCTGATTAAAAAGAGCAAAAAGCGGGACGTACAAACAAAAAGAAAGTTCTCCGATTTCCGTTACACGAAACTTGCTTTGAAAAATGTTCGAGAGAACCTGCCCTGCTAATAATAATAGCACGTTTTATAGATCTCGAGCACTTATATTTAATACGGCATTGTTATTTACATCGCACCTTCAGTTCATCTTTAAATGCCCCGGCAATTACTTAATGCCTCTTGACTTTAGAACCTTTCTCAAGCCGATTCAAATTAGGTGCTGTAAAAACGTAAACAATACCTCATTACAAACATCATCAAGTGAAACAAATTTCACCTTAATTATATTTTATAATTTAACGTTTAAAAAAAATGAATTAACCAATAGAAGCATTTTCTACTTGTTTGTATCAGTGAAATTGATTATATTTTATGCTTTTGAGATAAAAAAAATACACAAGTCGGATTGGAGAACGCGTCATATAAAAAGTGGAACGTGCAAAAAATCATGTTCGAAATGGGATTATCTGAGCTTAGATAAAGGCATGTGTAACTGATGATGAGTAAATGCAAGACTCACTGGTACTTTGTAAAACATGCAACGGATAATGGATTAATGGCACATTGACTAATCTTGTTAAATTATTGTACTTTTGTGTGTGAGTCAATACTGTTTCAACACAATGAATTATCTAATTAGCCATAAAGGTAAAGTTGCAGTTTCTCTGATTCTGTCAGTTATCAATGACAAAGTACAAATAAATGACACATCTGTGTTTTGCTTTTAATCTTACGAGTTATCGTTTCTTTTAATTTTTGTTATTTGACAGGCAAATCATTTAATAAAATTCATTGTTGCTATCGCGAGATGTTGTTTTGTTAACTTTAAATGGAGAAGGAGGAAACAAAAAGTGTTTAATAAGTTCCGAGAAGACAGATGATAAAATGTAAGTTGAAAATAATGTCGTTGTTCGGGATAAGTTCTTTGGAAATTTCGCACAGTTCCGATGGTGACAAAACCTTTGTTCCTAGGACTCTCAGGCGTTCTTCGCGGAAGCGAGATCGTTCACCCTGGGATGAATAACTAAATAGCGGACGATAAAAGATGTGAATAAAGGAAAAGTCGAGTCGTAATAAAATGCTTGGAATAAGTTTTCACGGATGAACAAAAACGGTCTCGTTTGAACCCCTAATAAGGTGACTCCAAAATAATTTCTAACTTTTTTTTTGTTTCTCTGAAAATTCAAATATCAGTCTCAATTGTTCTTTACAGTTTATTATCTTCGTTCCATTCCAATTTTTTTCATTAAGGTGATTCTAACGAAAAGACGTTTATGTGAGAATTTCATAAAATTTAAATCACCCGTTCTGCTTAGTAACACACATTTGTTAACAAAATTGTAGAAAAATTAGCAGAGATATTTGTCTTGAAAAATTAATGTTTTTGCATAACGTCTGTATGTAGCGTTGGTTTGGAAACAAACATTAATTTTTATTTCAAACAAATGAGATGTCAGATTTTTTCAAAAATCTAACATAATTAAGTGTCAATATTGAATATTCCTTTGGCAAAGTTTAAGAAATATTAAGTTAAGGGGCTTTTACAGTATTTTTATCCTAAAAATTAACCAATTTTCATAATTGTTTTTTGTTAAAAATACACAACTTCGGGGATTATTCCATTACTTTTTTTTACGGCAAGTTCCAATTAAGTTAGTCTATTTTTCGAATCTCATTTGATTTTTGTTTTGGATGGGCACACCACACATTTTTTTCAATAAAACGCACACATAAGTTGTATATTTTTAACAAAAAAAAACAATTATGAAAATCGGTTAATTTTTAGGATAAAAATACTGTAAAACCCCTTTAAGTTCATTTTCAAGTTGAAAATGACTAATTGTGATTGGTCGGTTAGGTACACTTCGATCCAAAAATTTATAATCACAAAATATGAGAATCGCTAAAAAACCATTAACAAATTCTATTAGACGCAAATAATTGATATCGACATTCTCTTTTTATATTTCACTATAATTTTCCCAATACGTTTATAAAAATTATAAAATTATAAAAATGTATAAACTTTTTGCTTTGATTATCACGTTGTAACCACCTTAACGTGCATTTTTGAGGGAACGATCTGAAATGTTTGAAGGTTGCAAATGCTAGCTGGGAAATATCAGGAATGTGATATAAACAAGAAAGGACAAACCATAAGCTTAACCTAAAAGTGCGAAAGTCAGGAATTGCAACGATGCAAAAAAGAGAAACAAGCTGGAGGAGGAATCGGGAAGAGAATCTGCGATAGAAAGAGGCTGTGAGTGTGGCAGGACAAGGTGGGCGTCCTCATCGATGCGTTGCGTGACGTCAGGTTTACTTATTTGGCCAGCGGACAAATCGAACGAAAGGATTTTGCGCTCCGCGACATTGCTCGCACACTTCAATGAAGCCACAATACGGTTTTTGTTGTTAATTATAAACAAACTGCTATCTCAATATCACCCAACAGGAAATAAAATCACGTCACGCCTGTTTTCAACTGCGTTCAATAAAAATACAATTAGTCGATTCAATTTGCTGCTGATCAAATTTTGGTTCAGTCAACTGCAAAAAATCGTTTCAAGGAGATGGTTTCGTTTCGCTCGAACATCCAAAATGATTTCAACTTGCAAATCATTCAAAAAATGCAACTTGCTTTTGTAAAATTTTTTCAAATGGTGAAAAAATTTTTTAATGAATGTATTTGAAGAAAGATAATTACAATTAAATGATACGAATGTTGAAATGTTTGTACTTTTTCGAACTAAGAATAAACTGTTTGTTTAGTTTTTATAAGTAATGTAATAAGTTTTGAAGACATTTGAAGATGCAAACAATAATTTGAATTGTGATTTCAAATTAATTAAAAAAAATGCATAGCTTGTATAAAGATGCAAATTTGCAAATGAAATATGTAAATTTGTCGATTCTTCAATCTTATTTTGCAAACTCAAATAGAATCATTTAGAAGGTCAGTTTTATAATTTAAATAATCATAAATATTCGTGATAGTTCACGTGTGAACATTTCAACTAAAACTGACGAACTTTTGGTTATTTCCATTTGTTCATAGTAAAAGAAATTCATTACTAGATCTGTACTTCTAGTAACAAATCAAATTTTAAAAAGACATTAGAAATTTGTTAGAAAATAATTTGAAACGCGAATCTTTGTTATCAACAAAGTTGATAAGTTGAAAGCGGAACAAAATTAATTAAAAAATCACTTTGTTTATTGACAATTGTGTGATTTGCAACTTGTGATATAATATTTGCAGTACAAATGTAAACAAACGGGATTTTGAGAATGAGATCACGATTCTAGGTCAGCTGCATTTCCGCAATCAGCCACGACTTGCCGTAAAAACGTATTTTCGTGCGCACTCATCATATATAAAGAATTGAAGATGTGACTCATGAGAATCACGCCAACAATAAAAAAAAAGGCTGATTGTTTTTAGTAAGTGATAAAAAAATGAATCGTTCAAAAAGTATATGAACCGCCTCGAAAAGATTTTGCAAAAGTGTGTTGGGTTTCCGTTTTTCTGAAATGTAGCCAATCGAAATGCCAAGTTTGGACCAAAACGGGATCTTGTTTGCCGTTATTCAAAAGTCCTCGACGCTCAATGGACTGTGCAAGATGAGTATGGCAGGTATAAACAAAACAGCCTAATTCAAATCACGCTGTCTTCGATTTGTTTTGTGTTCGCTAAATGGATTAGTCGCTCATCAATGTCTATTTTGTTTTGTAGCTAAAAGTGAGAGAGAGAGAAAGACGTGGTAGTAGAAAAAAAAATGAGATGGAAAGAAAAAAGCGCCACCACAAAGGAACAAATCATTGAACAAGTAAACGATCAGTTCAAGGATGCAAGTCGTTCACTTGCAAAGTCATTGGCAGTAATCTTTTTTATGCAATCGAAATTGATTCAATCGTATACATTGTCCCATTCAAAATATCTAACCTCGTAACTATTCTACTACAGTCGCAGTGATTATACACTTTTCTCCTTATATTTTGATGACAACTTTACCAACCTACATCAAAATAAAGTACCAAAATTTATTGTTGTTTGACTGAATCACAAATTATTATTATTATTCTGATTACATGAATTTTGGTCATTTTTCAAATTTATGTCAGATGAAATTATGCGACAGTGATAAGATTGAACGTCACTGATTTTGCAGAAACTAAACCAACGGGGATTCATGAATTGTGAAATTATGAGACAATTGTTTATCAGACTAATAATCCTGGAAAAATGTCAGCTTTTCACCATGCCGCAAAAAAATGGGAAACGGAAAATTACATTTGAACTAATGGAACACCCGATAGGTGGCGAGTGCAACTCCAGAACGGAGACTGCCATCACGTTCACAGGTGTTCATTTTTAAATACCCGTACAGCTAGAACAATGACACTTAAAAACACTTTCCTCCAAGTTTTTGTCATTTGTGTAACGAAAGTCGGTTAAACATTTTTCCACATTAACCAGTAACACACATTTGACAATCGCAACTAAAATTGCGGTTAAAAAAGCAAATAAAATATAAGAAATAAAATAATATATTGATATAAAGAGTAATTTGAATGGAGGTGGGATATTGTACGTTGAAAATGATTGGTTGAGGTTTATTCGTTGGCAAAGTTGGGTGTAGAGTTGAAGATGCGAAGTGGCAAATGCGAGCAAAATGACGGAAATGCTTTTTCAAAGGCGTTCTCTATTGGTATTGACTAAGAGTATGAGATTCGTTCAGGGATTGGGTTTTGATAAGGTACTGCAACTCACCAACGAAGTGGCTCCTGTTGCAACGGGTTTACGAGCCTTCGTGCGCGGAAAACAACAGTTACAGCCCGAGCACTCTGACGGCAAAACCTTATGACAAAAGCGGAGAAACTCGACTGTCGCTTGAAGCTGGCCGCAAACAAAAGTAGGGTCAATATCAATATGGCAGCTGCGCCGAGACGCGTACTAGACAGGAGTGGACTCCAACAACCATGCGCCTTGGGCTTCAATTCAAATTTAGTTTTTATTTTTGTTATTGACCATTCATTTTTCTAAGTTTCATCATAGTCTTTTTAATGATAATTTATTCAACTAAAAACATATTATTAATTCAAGTTCTATTTATATGAAACATTGATAATATTGTAATATAATATTATTGATAATAATTATTGATATACAAAAAAATATTATATATATTTCAAGTACAAATTATTTTAAAGTTTTATGTGTCACAATTTGTGGAAATAACTTAAGTATTACTAATATTTTGATATATGTTGATGAAATTTTGGTATGATATTAGTTGTATAATTATATTATATATAATTAGTATAATTATGTCAACTTTTTATGGTAGGGATGATAATTAAGTTGGTGCAGAGATACATGAAGATGGTTAGAGAGATATATGTATAAAAATATTATACATTTTAATAAATGTAAAATATTCATCGAAGATGTCTTATGAGATTATGAGATATATATTTTTTAAGTGTTCTCACATTTTATAAACTTTTAAAAATGCAAAAAATATGATTCTAAATGTTATTATCCAATTTACCTGAAATTAAATTGGCTTTTTTCCCCTTAATAGTTCTAGTGTTAAGGTTGATAAAATTGTTGATGAGACAAATAAATTGATAAAAATGTGTAATGTACCGAATGTAAACAATCAATTGGTCTACAAAAGCTCGAAACGATAAATTTGAAATAAAGTCAATAACAAAGTGACATAGAAGAGACATGTAAATTGGCAATTTCACTGAAACATTGAATTGCGAATTTGACCATTATTCAAGCTGCACGAAAAACACTTTATTTCCAGTAATAGTAAAATGGGACTGCTATTTTATTTATCATAAAACTTACGTGCCTGAAAATGTTTCGAGCTGCACACTTATATAAGATAGAAAAGAATGAAAATTTATGAGATTAGAAAAATGATAGTCATAAGTTATTCAGTCAAGGCAAAGATGTTATGAAAATATACCTATAGCATATTTCTAATTAAAGAAAAAGTAATTCAAAGTTTTGCAAATGAAGCAAACAAGAAATACATTTTATTATATTCGGCGTAAAATTTGAAGGGCTCAAAATCTGTTTTAATTATCAGTGAGTGATCGCAATGCAAAATTAAAGATTTTAAAACGATAAATTAATTAATTTTTGTAATTATTATACTTTATTATACTTAATTTAATGTCTAAACGTTATCGAAGACAATTGTTTATCGAAGTAAAAACATTTTATTGTTCAAACACTGGAACATCGATTGATATTCGTTAATTTAACAATTATTTTATAATATTTTATTCGAGAAATTCGTGAAAGAAAACCGTAGTATTCATGAGATTGAAAACCTTTTTTGAAAATCAAAAATCATCAGTAATAGTATAAATGAACCATTTCAACCGTTATGTAAATTATGACTTGTCAAGAAATAAAGTTTATTTGAAAGAAAAAGTTGAGGTATAGCTTTCAAAAATAAAACTTGCGTTGTATCACTTCCAAACATGTTTATAATAATTTTAGTTAGTTATAGCCAGTTGTAGTTAATAAACAATTGAATGACAAGAATAAAAATTTAATTAGCGAATGTTAAAAATTTTTCAAATTAAATTAGAATAATAAATAAATTGAGATTCAACTTTGATGACGAAACAGAAATTCTAATTAAATTTATTTACTGATTGAAAAACAAATTTTTTATTCAAAAAGTAGTACGGAATCGAAAAAAAACCGTTAACTGGAGATAAATTTTTCAATGAAGGTGTATGAAAAAGTTTGTAGATATTTCTTCTCGTTTTGTAATGTAACAATGTAATATGTTAACTTTCTGACAATTCACAAAAGGAGGTTTAACAAAAAGATATGACAATCATTTTCCTGTTTCAATCTTGCGTAATATTCAATAATTTCTGGGTTAACAACCGTTACGGTTTATAAACTCGCGAACCAAACACGCCTTGCACACCGACAGTTTTTTCTTCTTTCCTCGGATTTTCTTCAGGATCAATTACACCCTGTTTTACAAATGATGCGAAAAGTAAATGTCAGAGAAAAAATAATGACGAAATTTTGACCCTATTTTTCGTTAAAACGAAAGGAGGTAAATTAGTTTTGAAAATCGATGACCGTCGAAATATCTGGAACCGTCCATGTTTCGATATAGCGCTGGATAATGACAGCAACGGAAAATCACTTTGAGGTTATATGCGCCAATGATTGCAACAACAGTACTTATTTTGGCAATAATCCACTAAATTATTGAATCGAATACTTTTTAGACATTATGTAAAGGAAATCTTGTGTTTGTTATTATAATTTCAAAGTTGGAAATTGTTCCTCCAAGTAATAATGTTTATGGTTTACCTTTTTTAATGAAATCCGAGATTGTTGTATTTGTTTGAATTTCGACGTCACAAAAAATTTGATAACTGAAAATTTAGCCGATTCCAATCCAAAAGTGGTACTTTCTAATTGACACGTTATCACGCTCTGCCCATGTTCACTGCACACGTGCTGGATTCGCAATCTCTCGCAGTCTTCTCGACAATGAAGTATGAACCCAAGATATGACCGACAGACCGACTACAGCTGTTCAGAAGTTTGCATCACGCCCTCTACAACGCACCGCTTGAAGAAACTGAAAATTTTCAACTTTTTATATAGTATATATAAATGAAAGATACTATAAGTTATCAACATTAGATCAGTCGATATATATTTATATTTCAAAATTTATGTAACATAATGAAATACCAATTAGTGCATAAAAATGGAAATAGATGAGTCTATAAATTGAACTTAGGAGAAAGAATTTGCAAAATCCTTTTGGCAATGACATTTGACAGAATATCTCGTTCATCTGAAAATGGAGTCGGAACGATGAAATTTGAAAAAAATTGTCTCAACATCGTCTCAATATTGTTGAAATATAAAGTTATCGTATAAATATATCATAAAATTAGAATTACATTTTTTTTTTTCATAATATTAATTATTAACTAAGAAAATGATCAAGAAATTTTGAAATATACATCAAATATATTGAGCAAACAATGTTGTTTTAATGTACGAGAAAGGAAAAATAAGCTAAACTTCAATAAAATCAAAAATGGTCAATTTTTTAAAATGCTATAACATCGTCAACAATTTCTAACAAAAAAAATTCTAGAGTTTTGTAAAGTGAAAGTCTGACTCTCTCTTCTTCGAAATGTTGTTTTTTTTCTTATCAAAATTTGAATTCTACATGCAGAAAATTACTTCAAATCTGGCGGAAAAAACTTGTCCAAATAATTTCATAAATTTTGAACGCTTCTACAGACAAAATTCGATTATTAACAAATACATTTTCGAGAAAATTCGGAAAATTTATTTTGTTCTCGTGAATTTGAAAAAGCATCAAATTTGAATGATTCTTTTGTTATCGTTTGTAATAGAATATTGAGTCAATTAATAAACCATATATTTTGTAAGTCAATTTGCTTATTCATGTGACAGATATAATTTCAAAAAGATTTAAAACGAAAAACAGATTTGTCGATAACGAAACTAAAGTTTCTACATTACCGACCGCGGAATAATAACAATTTTTTAAGATGATAAACAAATCAATCTCGTTTTGTCTTTTTTATGCTTGCGGAAAAATTGTTGATGTTATCTTTGTTTCACTCATATGACTTATATGCATTACCTAAAGGAACTTTTTGTAAAAATGTTGATTTTTCAAGTTCGATTCAAAAAGCGGAATTTGCAAAACTATAATTTTCCGAAATTTTATGAATGCATGAATTATAATAAGATATAAAAATTTTAGGTGTTCGAGATTCGAAATATTGGAGTTAGTACATTATGCAACGAGGGCGGAAATTTAATCATTCCCGATTTAATGAAAATCGTGGATGATGGTTTATTTTACGAATAAATTATTGTCATCTGCGAACAAAATAATAAAATCAGGACATTCTGGACCATTTCTTCCACCTCTTGGCGAGGCATTTCTAAAGAATAGAAGAGGATGAAATTGAGGAAAACTGTTGATACAAAAATGTCCGTTATTTTAGTTTTTCATTTTGGAAATTTAAAATAAAATAGAAATGTTTTTGAAATCAAATTATGTTTTGATTTTATACTAATTCTTTAGGAAGTGTCTATAGGCACCGCAGAGTGAATGAGAGTGAACGAGAGTGAATGAGCGAGTGAATGAGAGTGAATGAGAGTGGACCAGAGTGAATGAGAGTGAATGAGAGTGAATGAGAGTGAATGAGAGTGAATGAGAGTGAATGAGAGTGAATTGATTGATTGATTGATTGATTTTATTTAAGCTCTAGGCCTGAGGCCCATAAAGCAATAGACATTTTGAATATACAAAACTTGTTTTAACAACGCTCTCAACATAACATTCTCCATAAATTATCAATAAATTTGCATAAACAATTCTTCAGTAAAATTATCAACGAATAATATTAGTTTACATATCACAGTTCAAGTAGTACATTTTAGTTTCTCAGGTTGCGAAATATATCTATAATGTAAGCAGTTTTCTTCAATTGCATCTTAGCCCATCAAAATACAATTTTCAAATATCATTTCACCGATATCACAATTTTCTCTCAAAGTAACTAAGTAAATATGTAAATAAGTGTAAAGAAAAGACTATCCGAAATATCATCAATCAGAGTAACAGAGGTAGAATCCAGACAACATACAATTTATATCGCGCAGGGGACACAGTTACAAAGACAAACAAACAAAAACGCACGAACGGATAAGTGAGCAAACAAGATCTCAGCTCTATCGAGCCTGCATCATCAGAAGATGTTCACGTAGTTTGACCTTGAAAAGATCTACTGAGGTCGCCTGTCGCAGAGTCAATGGAAGACTGTTCCAGAATTCGCATCCAGAAATAAGAAAAGACTGTTTGTAAAACTCGGTTCTTGCGAAAGGAATGTTCAGAAAGAGTGGGTCTGCCTGTATTCTCAAGCGACGTTGGTCAGGAAAGGTGCGCAAAAGAAATTCGTCTCTGATGTACTCGGGACAATGATTATGGATTGCATTATAAACTAAGATACCCAAAAAATAGCGACGTCGATTTTCTACTGTCAGCCATTGAAGTTGGTTAATGTAAGGTGTCATATGTTCGCCATATCTAGATCTAGTAACAAATCGCACACATGCATTCATGGCTTTTTGCAGCTTTAGGTTCAGTTCCTGCGAGATATTCGTGAGCGCCACGCAACAATAATCAAACAGCGGAAAGATTAGCGAAGTCACCAGATTTGTCCTGAGATTCCGATTGAGCGAACCAGAGTTATAACGCAATTGCCTTAGGGTTTTCCAGACTGCAGCGCAGACATGCTCAACTTGCAGCTTC